>JACSZP010017556.1:0-16717 GCA_016161895.1 Pinna nobilis | reverse complement strand
ACCGAAAAACAACAACACTTGTAGGGGACCATGAGTACTTCAACCCTACCAAGTTTCATCAAAATCCCTGCAGTGGTTCTGAAGAAGAAGTCGAAAATGTGAAAAGTTTACGGACGGACGGACGACGGACGGACGGACGACGGACGGTGCGCTATGACTATAGCTCACTTGAGCCTTCGGCTCAGGTGAGCTAATAACATCTATAGTGTAGATTTACCTAAATGTAACAATATTTTGATAAAAATATCAAATGTCAACTAACACTGATAATTCATCAGATTACAGAGGAGGCTAAGATTTGATAATAAAAATAAAAACAAGTTTTTAAGTCAAGCAGACAGTCTTTGGAAGAAAAGTAATAAAATCAGAGACACAATTATATACCAATCGCCAAGAGATTTAGAAGACAATCCAATATACGAGTTTGGTGAACATTGCACCAATATGGACTTCTGACCCCAGAGGTGAGATAAGGAGTCATTGAGGAGTAAGCTCCCCTACTGACCGATCATACCCACCGCCAATCCACTGTCTAGTTCAGGTGAACAAAAGTCAGAAACGAATTATCGTCAATATAGGTAGACACGATGTATGAGTTTTAAAGACTCTGTGATATTGCCAAGCAGATATGCAAGATCATGTTCAGACAATACTACGATATGTTATGGCGACCATTGTAAATGATCAAATATTTAAATTCGATTAATGTCTGAGAATTTTTATCTGATTTCAGAGACGAGGTAAACGAGGAGAAATAACACATATAATGAGAGGAAATGGCACCACAACTCACCATGCACACGACAAACTATTGTGTGAGTACTATACCAACTGGTCCCCATGGTCTAGATGTAACAGGAAATGTGAGCAGTCACGTGTGCGCAGGTGCAATAAGCCAGAAAACTGCGGAAATAGTTCCCTGAAAGAGAAAAGAAGGTGTAGAAGACGAAAAGGTCCATGTACGACGCTATCCTACAAAGTAATGGGTTTTAAAAAGGGGAACAGATTAATTGAAGAACTCTTATATGACTTACTGTACAACGGTTGGTCCCAGTGGGGGAACTGTACACGATCTTGCCGGAAACGGCGATACCGGAAATGCAAAGAGCACAAAATATGTGGGAATAGTTATATTCAAGAAGAGCGGAAATGCAAGCATCCCGATACCTTATGTGAAAAACGATACACACTGAATACACATAAACCAGACACCAGTAGTAAAGTAATGGGGTCACCAAGACATTCAGGTAAGATTGATACACTAGGGGTGATAGGATATAATTACCCTCACTGAATACTTGATTCATTACAGGAAAATATGGTTTATTATTTCATGTATATAATTATGACATTGAATTTTTGTTTCTGACGTGGCGGTAGACGAGCCAAACAGTCATCAGAAAAGATATTTCACCCATATGTGAGTGCCTTTCTAGTAAAGGGTCTGGGTCTACATCAGAAATATTTGTCGAGTGCAAGCCAATGAAACTTGGCATCTTGAGTATCTTTAAGATCTACGTACACCATTTCCGAGTCAGAAAACTCATAATCAGGACTTTATTGTAAAAGACCTGTGTAGTACTTTCTTCGTGAATGTTTGTCTTCTATTTCAATAGTAGCTGTTACGCATTGATACTATCTCTTTGTATCCTTGAAAAACGATTCTGCACATGACTTTTATTACCAACATAGTGTCACGGATTATAGGTGCATTTTCTCAATAGGACGAAAACCGCCGAAAACTCTGTGTCCTACTTCCTGTCATTATCAGGTGCAGGTGCACTTGGAGTGGTGTCATGTACTCCGAACGTGCTTCTGGTACAAAACCACTACTAAGATGAAACCTGTTATAATCACACGGGGGGAAATGAGAAGAACAGATAAAAGTAAGCACCAGGAATTATGCATTATCGCAATGTGAGCGTGATCTATGTCGAATTAAAAATAAATCCAAGACCAGGATAAGAACTAGTAAATGTAATGGGCAATATATTCTAGGGTATAATATAATATATGTTTTATTTATTACCTTATTAATGCTAAATACAGAGCTCAAGGAGCCAAAAAGTATCGGCGGCTTTAAGTAGGAAAAATGTTACCGTCGAGTTTGCTTTGCTGGCATTACCTAATGTGTCCTATGATTTATGTTGACAATGAAAAACGGAACTTTCTTGTAAGATTACAATTAAGCATCAAAGAGTTTCCATTGAAAATAAGACCATTCTTCAATTTTTCTTGACTCAAAACGAGCCAGGTATTACTTTTTTAAAATTAACATTTTATTTGCCCAGACATAAAGCGGCCAATTGGGTTTCGGGCCCCAAAGGACTCCAACAAGATATAATTGATGTGTTGATACTTTTTGAAACATAATGCGTTTTTGGAGTTACATGTACATGGAGCAAGGTCCATATCGAGCTCAAATTTCTTTGAAAGTATTCCATTATTAAATTACAAGGTGAAATAAGGATTAGTAATGAAAATTNNNATTTTACCTTTCTATACCGGATGTCGCTTTATTCCTTACATTTCAATACATCTGTAGCGTCTGATATCTTAATCTGTTTGCTTTTCGTTTGGTGCTCTTGGTTGATCAGAGGAATAATCAGGAGAAGTTACGTTTGAGTTTCTGTGTAAAGACAGGAAATTTTCGATCAAAAGCTGAATGAAAACAAAAGTTGTTTTCAATTCACTACATCAATTGCGGTTTGATTAAGCGTAAACACATAATGTTGATATTCCTTTCTTTGACGTCTACTCCATTTTCCAAGGACGAAATCATTCTGCCTCTAGACTGATTTGTTTACTGTTTAGTCTTATCCCTGAATGATCTCTTCACATCTGTAAGAGTTTAGTTTCTTAGAAAACAATAATTTTCTCAAAATTGTTTCCTGTAAAAATAGAGAGCTCACGCGAGGTAGAAAATGGTTGTCCCCAATACATGTAATTTTTGGCGATAAAAGTTCAAGGCTAATAGATTTCTTTCAAATGAGCTAGTTACATAGCTCCGTCTGAGGCTGATGCTATTTGACAAATATGATTGATGTGGATGTTTATAGTAATTACCGTTATTTTGTAAAAAGAACGAAAATGAAAAGGGGTTTTATTGCACACTTAATTGACCCCTACTGCTGATAAGCCGTAGTCTGTACAGTTGTATTACTTGCATTAGCAGTAGTAGGAGCAGCGGGTTATAATCAGTGAAGTCAGAGTACCTCATTACTCATATATCCCCGAACCTCTAAAATGCTACATATGATCTATATCTAAAATGTAGCTATAGCAAAAATGAATTCATTCTAAAAGCAGCGACATATAATTGAATGATACATGAATTATGATTACTGTGCATTGCATATGCATGGTGGTTGTTCGTCAGTATACATATATGACAGATATGATTTATAGTACGTGTGCAGGGGCCTTCATGGCCGAATTGTTAGATCTATGCGCTTTAACCCATTTCGTCTCTATCTCATTTCGTCAGCGTAGATTCAAATCTCATTGGAACCAAAGTGAAAAAGTTTACTTACTGAAGGTCGGTGGCTGCATTTGAAGCCAGGTTCGTCATAGATAATGTATGGTCGTATCGATTTGTATGTATGTATGTATGGATGGATGGATGGGTGGGTGACTGGTGGTTGGTGAAGATCCGAATTTCATACATGCTTCACTTAAAGGTAGTGATTTATATAATTATTTGGGTCAAATCGATTTAAATAAGGTTAGATCATTCCCATATCTATAAATAATACGTGATTATGGAAGCTCATTACTGCTCACGAGAATTTAGATCTCGGTCAGTCTAATCTAAGAATTTGACATAATCCCAGCCGACTTATTTTGACGGAGCGTGGTAAGCAACATTCATTATTTTTCTTTGAATACGTGTATCCTGTAATATTATCTTATTTATGATATCAATAAATCGTAGATACCAAGGTATCTAACTCCACAAGAATCAGGAGGTAATATGATAATATACACAATATTACACAGACATGGACCTCTAAATACCCAGAGTTGGGATCAGGTGTCATGGAGAGTAAGCTCCCCTTGCTGACTGGTCACACTTGCCTCGAATCAGTTGAATTCAGATGAAATAATTGAGAAACTAGTTCTCCTCAAAATCGGTAAAGACGATTTAACAACCACAAAATTGAAAAAGTATTTCAACTTTCTATTCAGTGACCGTATAATCGCAAACAGGACACTGTGGGGACTGTAAAATTTGGGAAGTTTCAATTAGTTTTCATACAGTAGTTTGCCTCTGTTTGAAAAAATGTTTACATGCCCTGTCATCGCGTTTCATCTGCGATATTACGTTCTAAATGCAGGCGAAAAGGAATACATCTACTTAAAGATGGAACGTTTGATCGGAAAGCCAGTGTGGTTGTTAACTTTTATAAAGTGTGTCTATACAATGTATACGATTTGAAGGCACTGAAAGATATTCTTGCATTATTTTTTTTTAGGAATAGCAAGATACTGATATCATTCAAATAGTCATGTATTAAAACTAGCACTCGAATTTGTTTCTTGTCCTTACATGCTCCAGGATAAGATCAGGGAAGTTTAACATTCTAACGGCAAATAACGATGGTTTACAGAGGCTCTAAGGTAACCAGTTACCTCCGGGACAAAATGAACGCATTTTGTAATTTACGTATCTATTAGATCATTTCAACCGACTTTTGTATCATTTATGAATTGTGAATATTAACTGTAATACATTTGACGTATCGTATGTCTTCAAAGTGTAACCTGTAGAAAGGTGAACTATACACTATCAGCTTTTGTAAAAATATGGAAAATTGTCAGGTCTACACATACGCAATGAAATTGAAATAATCAGTCAATAGCCTCTCCTTTCCAATTACATAAAAATATATGATTTAAGGATAATGTAATGTGCCTGAAATGTCAAAATCATAGCCACTCCTCAACTCGCCTAGTAATAATGAAATGTTGTCGTTTAACTAGGTATGGTATTTTGGGAGTTCCTTATAGAGTTATTATGAGGGTTGTTCTCACGTCATACAAACAATGAAGAACGCAATATTTCACGTGCTGTAAACATGTTTATGTGTATCAGACTCTTTAGCAGCAAGAGGTCGTCAGAGTAAAATTTGCCACTCGTATTTTAAAAATGCTTGAATAGGATATAGGTCACTTTGCAATGAAATAATGGCCTATATTCCCTAATTAATTCACAAGATCAGACCAACACGTAGTGGTAATCAGCATTTTGGTCATTACAACCTGTTGTTTATCAGCCAGTTTCATATCTGACAATTGCTGTACTAGTATGCTCCAATACATATCATCAAGATTTGCGTTTTTGTTGCGCATTAGTAGAGTAAGATTATCATTATGAGTAATATATAGATAAGGAATAGTCTTGTTGTGTAACTGTGTCATTGTGTGAAAGCGATACATACATGTATGTATACAGTCAAACCGGATATGTTGAAACCGATAGGGGTGAATTTTTCTTTCAAATAAACGGGGTTTTCAAAAAAAAAAAAGCTGGGTTAAACTTGTAAAGGAAAGAGAGATTTGGCCAGGAAATTAAAAGTAAGATTTCAATTTACCGACGTTAAATATGATTGGGCTCCACTGTGTTTTGCATGCCACTGCGTTCACTCATTCGTTTTCTTTCCACCCGAGATTTAATAGTACTTCCAAAATATCAATAAAGTGTCCACTTGTATTACAGTAAATATCACCTAGAGCATTTACATTAGCGTTACAGTTCAGTTCTGGATATCTTAGATTACGACCAGTATAGTATATTGATATAATAACATATCACATGCGGAAAATGAAAGTCGCAAGTATCCAAAGCATCGTTAAAAGACCAAGTAGAATATCTATGATCAGTGAAAAGGAGGATTGTCCTTAGCTAACACATCAAAAGTGTAACTTGACTTTACCCAAAACCCGGAGGTGAACGAACTTATTGACATTCATACATTAACTCCCATCTGATAAATCAAAATGAAAATCATTGTGAAGACCTCCCTGGTCGACACTTTTGAGGAGTTACATATTTAATTGCCAATATACTCAGAAAATTGCACATAATACCAGTAAATGTTCACAAAATGTGACCAAAAGGTGAGACATTGTTTAATAAACGTTTAAGTGTAGTATGTGTCTTACAAATAGGGAAAAGGTGTTACCTCTTAGTTATTAATCCGTACCGTATAGATAACACAACAGCAAATATCTCTCTCTCTCTCTCTCTCTCTCTCTCTCTCTCTCTCTCTCGTTTCTAATCAGAAAGAATTATTTTCCAGTAAGTGACTGCAATATAAATCTGAAATCATTTTCTTATAGAAACCTGTAACAGTCACATACATAATATAAATGCGGGTCATAATTGTGACGTCATCTCATTTATGTTGCGCCTCTAGTGTCTTTTTTAATTTTTAACCACCTCATAATATCGGTGTTGATACAGTTGTCCCTTGTGGAATTCTTCTGCTTGAAGCTGCGTTAGCGATCGAAGTAGAAAGGTGGAATTGTTTATGCTAGGAGACAATACGTACAGTACTTTTACCAGTATATACCAAGGCCTATGCTTACCTAAAAAACGTTAATTATACATGTATATAAAGAGGCAAACTACTTGCTGACAACCTGTTGTCACAAGGGTATTACAAATCGCGTTAATATCTTGATATCTGTGGTTTTCATTTATTTATCCATTCCAAGATCAATGCTTTACAATCGTGACTGCGATGTTACTTTTTCTTACGTTAGAAATCCGTCTCACCTCTTTCGTTACTTCCAAATACTCCTCCAAGAACAGAAGAGCCGCAATCTCAAAACCTTTGTATAAAGTTCTAGTAACATACATTTTCCTACTGCTTTCTCGGTTATAATTTACAGGTACTGTAGCCAGAAGGAAACATTTCTTGTCAAGTACACTTTCATCTTCAATCTCAAATGTGTTATGTGATATGCTTTGCTAAAAAGGAAAGCTGCAAACACGACCTGCATGCACTCGATAGTTTAAGTTTGGTACAATTGTATGCATGATACCTATTTGCACCAAGCTCGCACAATTCATTTTGAGGTTGATATCGCAAATTATGAAGAACAAGACAAAGTTAATTAGTCTAAATGGGCAACTTGAGACTAAGCCAAGAACATTTATATACATCTGTCACACGAGTATCGTTAAAATCTTTCTATAAAATCAACTTCAATGAAATAGTAAACTAAATATATTCAGTATGATATTAAAATCTTACGATGTCTTTAATTCTGTAGAGCCACACGACTGTTCGATAACTATCATCTCTTTTCCAAAGTTTGCGCGAGCCTCGCTAATTGAAATTGGGAGAACGATTGGTAGTTTCGTGATAAAAGCAATATGATATGAATAAACGTTAATAATGCACCTTAACCTTCCCTGAGTGTACTCTTAACTCTCATTCCAATTATGATCAGAAATGGAAATGAATGAAAAAGCTTTCAAGAAGTGTATTATAGAATAAGATCGCATGACAAGACAATAGTGTAATCTCAAAAATGACATATCCTGTCTGTACATTATTAAATCAACGGGAAATATATAGGTTTTTGATATTTCCATTCATGGTTTGTCTAGAGTTCGGTACGAATCATTAGCTTTTACATCAGTTCATCCTCTGCACCTTAATCATTAAGTACAATGTATTTGTTTAGTTACCTCGTGGACACAGGATTGCTCAGTATTTTTTTTTGTCTTCAAATGAATGTATTCCGCGCTGTCATTCGAACTGTTGCTAAATCGAGCCTCAGATTCAAGTAAATATTAAGGCGTTTGGTGCTAAAGCAAAATGAAAATAAAGCTGCACTAAGCAACAGAATAAAATCAAAAAGAGACTATTGTCTTAAGACACATCAAAACGAGGTTGCACTCTATCGATAACAAAACAGATGGATTTGATTGTAAATTTCAGTAATAAAGTGAACATGAGATGGTGCCAAACCACATATCCAAAATGAAAAATAAGCGTATGCCATACTGCAGGTTTTAGAAAAAAAAGTATGGCTGTATCCACATTGTATCCCCACAATAAATTAAGGTTATACCATAATACATCACAAAGAGAAAGTAGAGCTTCTTTTCCGGCAATCCCAAGAATTCCGATTTATCATTCTAAATTGTTTGCCGTGAATGTGCAATGTATAGTAGTCTAGAGATGATATTTTGGACATCCACTATCAACCTACTTCTTTCTTGACTTAACTTTCAGCATTTATTGACTATGACAAAATGTGACGAGCCAGTAGGTAAATGGCGTATTTTATCTAGCAAGCAAGTTTATTTTTTCAATAAACATATTTTGATACATAAATTATAACATGCAAAAGGGAAGTCCTCAAATAATTACGGACTTTCTCTATCAGACTGTGATCTTCGTGACTTATATCGTATTATATACCAGGTATTAAGAATATCATTTCATGTAGAGATTTAACACTTTCAATTAATTTCGTTTAATGAACACATGAACGTGAGAATGAACTCGTTAAGCAATATGACCCCCCTCCCCCTTCAAGGATGTTGGATAATAGGGTATAACCATCTACAGACCAGCGACGGTCATTTGCTTATCAGACTAAGAATTCGTGACCTTATCAACCAACATTTTAGTTAACACGTTAGGCTTCCTTGGATGCGAAGGTGCCAAATGTCAACAGGGGGCGCTAACTCATGCCGGATACCTGGTCCCATCCCTTTAAGGATTTACAATTATGTTCCACGTTGCGACTGTTGTTCCTAGTTTGTCATATGGCGAAGGACTTAGAATTTTGAATACTCCATAGTACTTTATCATGAACATGATACTTCTTTTTTATACACATATGATGATGAAATAACAGTCCATGGAAACACTGCGGACATCAGGTGACTGGGAAACGTCTCCCTGATCCTGGCGATATTACATATGAATGGTCTATGGCATGAACATCTAGACCTGTCTTGTTGCTTAGTAAATATAGCGCAATAGAATATGGCATGACTGATGTTGCAAATGATACTGTGGCGCTGATGGACGTGTAACATTATTCTTCCAGTATGATTTCTTACAAGTCTGCCACGTCTGGTAAGGTAGGCCTATATAGAATATAAAACTGGCACTTGCTAGCCCCAGTGCCCGACTTTACGCTTGATTTTGTTTTTCGTTGTATTAACTCATTTTGTAATTTTAATAATATCACTTATTCCAGTTTTTTCATTAAAAATTCATTTACGCTTTCAGTTTTAAATTCACTTATCGTTCCTGGACTGATAGCACATATTTTTCGAGTTCAATTTCCTAACCAAATAGATTGCTACCTAACGTATATTTATAACACGAAAGGGGTGGTTCGTTTGTTCTTCTTCGGGGTGTTATGACGTTAGAAACATCCCACCTCTATTTTGTATTCCTTATTGGAATTATGACGTTGTTCACTGCTCGCTACTTTTACCTTTTCGTTGATTTAGATAGGCTGACCGGGTACGATCGTACGTGGTATTCAAAATAGACCATGAAGACATCTTAGATAATTTATCAAGCATAAAGCCATTCATAATTTGTGCTGGTAATGAAGATCACAAGAAATACACATGACGAATCATATTCCAAACGCTCATGTAACATTATTCCTGAAAATTGTACTCCTCTCCCGTTCCAACAGTGTATGGTCATGTCCATTTATCTACCACACAAGACAAACGGGGACATCTGACAATTGTACTCCTCTCCCGTTCCAACAGTGTATGGTCATGTCCATTTATCTAACACACAAGACAAACGGGGACCTCTGACAATTTAGCAATGGGAGCAGGTGCCACGAAGGAGAAATTAATTATCTCGACAATTCCCGCCAAAAGTTTTAATTTAATTTGAACATAAATCAATGAAGAATGAATTCCTAGTACCATCGGTAAAGATGAAGGAACAACCTTTACCGAAAAAAGTAAATAAACATTACTTTTAGTGACACATTGTACCAAATTTCAACAAAGGTAATTATACCTGCCGTAATATTTGCGAAATAACTAAAGCGAGACAACTCCTGTAGGTAACGACTACTTGTAATGAACACCATCTTATAAACTTGAGTCAGTTCAAGTAGCTAGCAGCCCTTCCCATTCATTCAATTATTTCCCCATATGGAACTTAAACATAAATACATCATCAACAACAGACTTCTTATGTTCCTGTGTTGTTATTAGACCTAGAAATTATAGGTACAGCGGAGGGATCATTTGTTGATAAAGAAATCTAATGATCAATATCTTATGATTTACAGATTTTCCAGAAAATGACGATTATGAAGAAGCAGCATTGTTGAAAAAGTACGAGGGAACCTGTGGTAAGCGATCTGTCGGTAGTTACCGGATTGTCGGCGGTAGAGAGGCGCTCCCTAATAGTTGGCCATGGCAGGTCGGTATATATACAGAATCTATCACATTTTTTTTTTAGGTTTTGTTTTTGGTTTTGGGGGTTTTTTCTTTAGATTTTTATTTTAGGCTTGATTTTATTGTAGAAAAGTTAAACAAGCAGTTTTGTGTCGTCGGATAACCTATTTTGGCGGATTTACTTCCACGGGTGCAGACGCAGGCGGCTCTTTGGACTTGGAGTTTTGATTGTAGGCAATGGTCCATCCTTCACAATTTTCGCTCTATCTCCAACATTTTTTTAGTTTGAAAATTATCTGGGCTACCCCTTTGGAAACAACGTTGTGTTCCTTGTATCCGTCAAAACCGGTAGTTCTTCTATACATCGTATCAAGAAAAGCAAAAGGGTTCGGAAACAACTTATAAAACTTAAGTGAATTGTGTGTGACGTGCCAACAGGGTACGCTCACTCCTTCCGATCACCTGGTCCCATCCCGCGTCGGGTTTGCATTTGTTTTCCACGTTGTGACCGTCATTGTTCTAGACTTGTCATAGCTTTAGAACTTGGATTTTACGATATATCTTTTGTTACTTCTTCAATTTTACTTGTACAACACAGAAGATATCCTCATGGTGATTAACGTATCAGATTTTGGATTGTTTAAAGTAAATCTATATAATTAGAGCAAGTAGTATGATGATTCATTGTGAAATTTGCAATTATTCTAACAAAATAAAGTAAGATTGCAAAAATGTCCAAGTCTGGAAGATGAAAAGCCAGTGATTCAAATGGAAGAATCGTGTTTAACTTACTTAATTTGGATGCTGATAATTGAATTTCGTATTTAGATGTGATATCAAGATGTCTGACGTTACATGTTCAGATATGGCGAGGACATCAGTAGTGATGGAAAGATAAGTGTGGTTCTTTTAATGTTGTATGTACCGAGTCTACAAGTCTAGACACAGAAGATAAGGACAATATATATGTACTCTACAGAACGGTTATGTACACATATACAGCTGAACTGTGGATTAGTCTACAAAAGTACACAATTACTCGGTTACACTTAAGGAACTGGTATCATGGATGTCATGTCGACTTTGTTGTGTGCTCGAGCAAAGAAACAAACAGCACAACTTTTTATTCTAATTGTTTGCTGTATTTATTGTTTTACGTCGCATTCAAGTTTCAGTTGTGCAGAGACATCACCAATGATGAAATATGACAAAAAAGTAGGCCTCGCCAATTACGGGCATTGAGCACTTCAACTAGCTTACAAAGAAGACTAAATGTTTATGTTCTGCTGGCTTATTCTTTCAATATGTCTGCAAAGCTTTGATTTGATCAATTTATTTTGCAGTTAATTGCTGTTATATTTCTATTTTCAGGTAGCAATACTTACTCGTTGGAAAGAGCAATACTGTGGAGGGACATTGATAGCCCCGGGGTGGGTCCTAACTGCCGCACATTGTGTACGTAAACGGGGTAAGCGAAGACGCGTGATTGTACGTGTTGGCGAGCACAACATACAACTTCAAAGTGATGACGAAATTGACATGCGTGTTGACAAGGATTTTCCTCATAAAAAGTTTGATTATGAAACAATTACAAATGATATTGCTTTACTTAAACTTAGAAGACCGGAGAAAATTCAGCATTTCAATCACTACGCATGCTTACCGGAAGAGCATGAGGAACTTCCAGATGAAACAATGTGTTGGACTGTAGGTTGGGGTAAAGAACGAAACATACATCATTTTGGCTCCTCATACTTACAGGAAGCGGAAGTCCCCATAGTCAACAAACGGAAGTGTAGAAAAGCATTCAACTATAAAATAGATGATCGACAAATCTGCGCGGGATACAAAAAAGGAGGAGTAGATTCCTGCGCGGGTGATAGTGGCGGGCCGTTGATATGCCCCAAACTTGTAAATGGTACAAGTAGATGGGTAGTGTACGGGGTAACAAGTTATGGTGAGGGATGTGGACAGAAAGGAAAATACGGAATCTACACTAAAGTGACTCACTATCTGAAATGGATTAACAGAATTATTCATAATAATTCATGAACAGTAAATTTACTGACTCAAAAGGGCAAATTTCAAATTTATTTCACCTCAGGTTCTTGTGTAAACATATTGAGCTATTTTAATTTAAAATGTTTATTTTGTGTACATTTTTCTGTTTCGTTAATGTTGTTGATATTTTTCAATTACAAATCTCGTATCACGGAGAATACATTATTATTTGATTTATACATTTATCGTAAATATAAATGTCACGTACTTGCTGAACATGGTGTCCAAGGAAGATTTATTCGCCACATACAATAAGACGATTCATAGTTGAACAATAATTCGACGAGACTAAATTTTATCCCATAAATATTGCATTTATTCTTAATTATTCAGATTTTGACAATAAGACATTTTACATCTGAAGTCAGTTATTTGTCTATTGCATAAATTTAACCAAGGTTTGAATATAACTAACCCCGTTTACATGGTAAGAGAGGTTAAGAACTTGGTTAAATTTAACAAAATTTAAAAGATAATTTCGCCAATTTCCTATTCAGTCAACTACCTGCTTGTGTGTTTCAGTTTAAAGTTCCAATCAAGATTCTCTCATTCAGAAGGATGTGGCAACGAATGCCTGCAAAAGGCTTCAAGTTCTGGCCTTTGCTTTGTACTTAGATCATTCAGGGTTCATAAATGGTTTTTTGTGTCACATCCGAAGGACAAATTCTAACACTGGGTTTTATTTCAATCAATGGTTCTATTTAAACATGGATTAAAATAATCCGGTATCACTTACTACTAGAGCAAAAGTAACATAACGTAGTATATAAAATAAAATGTGGAAATACAGGTATTAGTATGGGTAATGCCAAACAATGGGCAAATTTCCAACTGAATGTAGAAATTTCTTGTTTTATTTGTGAACAAAACTTTCTCAATATTTCCCCAATTTAAGATATCTTAAGGACCATTACGTGCAGTAAGAAACTTAAAAATATTTCAGCCACTATGGAAATTTTGAATTCTTAAACAAAATCTACATTCCAACATTTCGTGTGTGAAAAATCGGTGAAATTCCTTTTAAATATTAAAGCCTAACAACATTGTTATATTGTCTTTGTATTCTAAGAAAGACGGATCCAAGTTAAAGAAAAGTCAAAGGACATTGCAGGTAAACACGATTTCCATGTAAAGTAGTCTTCCTCTAGCAAAGATTATTCCATACGAACCCGTGGTATAAGTCACAGCAGAATGACAAAGATCTTTTATGACACAATAGTTTGTTTATATAAAAAAGAAAGTTGAAGGTACTTTGGAGGCATTCCAAATTCAAGAATCGAATGATAGACAACATCATAGCCGAAACAAGATGGAACAATACAAACAGTAATTCACATAACAACACATAAAACTAAAGTTCCACTTAAACTCCACTTAAATTAGAAGTGAGTTCAGGTGTTCCGGAAGGGCAAATAACTCCTACTCCATGCGCGGCACTTGTTGTGTCCCCTATGCATTGAACGCAGAAATAAATCTTATCCGGTAATAGGCGTAGACGAGCAAAGAAGGCTGGGATTAGGTACACGACAGGGAGGACTTATCCCTTATCATCTGTATCACCGAATTCCTTAACAGTCAACCAGGTCATGATGGCGACAGTAATATTTTCGAAGTGATGACTTCAATCCATTTATTAGGAATTCCTGGTTAAGTAGCTTTGAACATTGTCAGCAGCAACCTTCTATCAAGGAAGTCCTTATAGAAAACATGTGCTTTTTAATATCGAATCAAGTATAGGCCTACTCTATATGAAGTTGCTGATGGAATTTTACTGCATAAAAATTGAAAGTTCACAGTAGGGGGAAATCAAAGTCACTTCTGTTATCGTTTTTTTTTCTTCTCAACTGTCCGTTACAGGTTGCAGGTCACAGATTACCAGGGAGACATAGTGTCCCCTAACTCCGTCCTTCTTTTCTAGTTTATAACAATTACATGATATGACGTAATAACGAATTAGATACAAAGATGACGCGGCAGGTTCCGCGCATGGAGCAAGAATTGACCTGAACTCACCCCAGGTTATAGTGGGGCTCATGTTACTCTACAGTTAATTAAATGTTTGTTTGTTGATTTTCTCATTTGTAATATTGTGTCTTTTTGTTTTGACCATGGTGCAGTATGTCATTTGATCAGACTTCTGAATGTGCCCTTGGTTTCCGACGGAAACGTGGGGATAAATGTGAGTTGATGGATCAAATTCTAGTCATGGAAAAGAGTTACTGTGTGGCAATCTTGATTGTTAGACGCCATTAAGAATGAAGATATTAAACATATAATTTCTAATCAATGCCGTCAAATAACTAGTCTATCTGCAACTTATTTTGTCATTGTTGTATTTTGTTGATTGGTCCAATGATAAATAAATCAATTATTGGCTGTCAATGAGTCTACTGTGAATGTAATACTCATAAGTGTAAAAAAGATAGCTATGGATTAGAATGTTTAAACCTTAAGTCTATATCTTTGAATCAAAAATAAAAAATGAATAATCAGGAGGATGCATGTCCCTGAAAATGTTGTTTGAAATGTATCAGCAAACATACAGACAATGAATTAGACACCAGTTGATTCATTTAAAATTTATTTTTTCCACAAATGTATAATACGACTTCTTCATTGTGCTACACACGTAGAAAGCCAAACGCATGTGCAGAAAATAAAAATAAAGTAGTAATCAAATAAAACCAAAGTTTGGAAAAATCAAAGTAAAAATACAAAACACAAAACAAAAAAATCAAACACAAAACAAAACGAAAAGAAGAAAGGAAGAAAGCTTTGAAATATAGGACTACTCTGTAATATTAAGTGTACACCACGTTATGAATACTGATACTGGTTTTATTGTATTTCCAAATACCTGAAGCAAAAACCTTTTCACAGTTGTCACCACAACAAACACGTGATACAAATTTCATTATAAAATTCTTTTAATCAACTCGTGTGTTATTTAATTTAATGTGTAACAGTGTGTTGTAAAGTACTACAACGTTATATCAGAATAAAAATATAAGAATCTAGCTAGGCTAAATGATAGTAACGTCCAGTACTAATTACTAAGTCAGTCTCACCCCCTCCAGCTAAGCCGGTATGTTAAATACGTATTGAGAATTTAGAGAGAAGGGGAAGAATCCTTTTGGGTTTTTTTCTAGACAGGTTTTATCATAATGTTTACCTATAACACGAGTAATTGACGCTATTTTGAAGTCATTGTAAAATACGGAAAATTGAATTTCTTTAAGTCATATGTCAGTTTTAAACACATTCAATATTCCAGTCAATGGGACGAATGGATTCCTAAACTTCATATAAACCCTTACAAAGACAGACACATTGTGGATCCAGTAAATGTTCTACAAAGTTGTGAAGGGGAAACTTCAAACGTATTGTGCCACAACATATGTCAGAAGTGGTGTAAATCAAATTTGGATTCTATAAAATTCTTAAAATCTTTCGCTAAATTTGAAATTGCAAAACATTTCTCAAATCAGCAACATCAAACCGTATATATTTTCAACACTTAACATGGCCATTTTTCACAATTAAGACTTTTCGGCCTAATAAACATTGGCTATGGAAATAGCAAATATTAATACCTAGTAAACATTCATTCACAAACACCACTCTGAATCTTCGCACAACACTCTGCATTGGATATTAAAAAGATACTGGAATTCCTCATTGACAATAGTTTCGTAGTCTTTGTTGAATGGAATTTCAAAATGTCTATTGGAATTCTGATGGGACGAATTGTGCTCCTCTACTAGCTGACCTGTATATATATAATTCTCAAGAGGCAGAGTGATTATTGAGATTGTTCTACATGTGAAAGTAAAATTATGTTGCTACCTTCAACTCGATATTTAGTTATATCGATGACGTTTTATCTCTATTAATAATATGGAAATTCATATTCCGATTCGAACAAACATCGATCAATCCCATAACTATTATTAGGAACACAAAATACAGAGCTGACAAACACGGACCCTTGGGTATCCAGAGGTGGGATCAGGTGCCTAGGAGGAGTAAGCATCCCCTGTCACACAGACCGTGAGCTATATCTCATGACCAGGCTTAGGAACACAAAATACAGAGCTGACAAACACGGACCCTTGGGTATCCAGAGGTGGGATCAGGTACCTAGGAGTAAGCATCCCCTGTCACACAGACCGTGAGCTATATCTCATGACCAGGCTTAGGAACACAAAATACAGAGCTGACAAACACGGACCCTTGGGTATCCAG
>JACSZP010017555.1:0-20846 GCA_016161895.1 Pinna nobilis | reverse complement strand
TATATATAATAAGTATGATAATAACCTTGTAATGCCATTTTAACTTTTTGTGAAATGATCCTATTCCACGGTATACTTGGTCCCACGCCATTTGCGATGTGAAATTTTATAGCTTCATTCCGAGACCATAGTTTTTCCCAATTCCTCAAAAACAACAGAGTATTGAACTTCTTTTTCTCATTGACGTTTATGGAGTTTTAAACTATAAAAACGTCCCTTTTTCAAATATGTCTCAAATCAGAAGCGTTCATTAGCAATTTAACTTTACAATTGACAACTTTCTATTGCCATGAATCATTATTGTTACTTGTTTACGAAATAATATATGTACATGTATTATATGTTCGATTTGCAAAACAGGCGCAGGTGATAAAAAACATGGTTTTAAAGCACCAAATTTATGTATGTTTCAGAACCAAAGTCTGGATAAAGTATATGAAGATGCAAGGTACCTTATTGGTCTGGAACATTATTTCTATTTCATAAACAATGTCACGCAGAATGACGATTTCAATGGGTAGGTACGTTTGGATTCTAACTTTTACACTGTGTTCATATATCCTTTCACTTACTACTGTAGAGACCTGTTTTATTCGTGGAAATTTTATTTTGGCGTATTTACGCGAGAGCACTTACTCTCGAAAACAAAGTCCTTGCTTAATATACTGACCTGACATTAACATGCACCATACAATATAAATTATTATCGAAATACAGGGCTCACGGCGAGTGTGACCGGTCAACAGGGGATGCTTACCCAACCTAGGCACCTTACATGTATCTCTGGTGTATCCAGAGGTCTGTGTTTGCCCAACTCCTTATTTTACATTCCTTATAGGAATTATGAGATCGGTCACTGTTAGTTACCTATACTTTTTCCTGTAAACATCCAAATGCGCAAAAATAAAGTGATGCGGAAAATTACATTACTACTGATTCGCCAAAGTAAAACTCCGCTAAAATTTCTGGTTATATATTATTTATGTCTCATATTGATTCGTGTTCATACATAACAAAGTGAACCACGGGTGGTGTCTTACTTTGAAGAGTCATAACTAGACATTATCTTTCTTCTTATACATGTTTTATGATTTCAGAACCGATAATGAGATTTTGATTCGAGTATTAAATGATATTGGTAAACCATTTACAGAACTCCATGACTTTCTTGAAAAGGTACGTTGATACTGCACGATTTCCTAATTCTCAATCAGTTCTTTGTTTTCAATTAATATCAAAGGTAACTCTCCTATATAACAAAATTATTGAAATTGAATTTGCAATATGAGGAAAACATACATTTTTCTACTCTCTAAAGTTATTCAATTATTCTGGCCTCTTTGAACGTAAATGTATCACACAAATATCCTTTATATCAATAACACATCTGAAACTGTTCTATTTTAGTGATTGTAAAAATAAGATAGTAATGCTAACACTGAAAGTAGTGATGCTACTGCTTCTGCTGCTGCTGCTGATTATGATGTTGATCCACAGAAACAATAAAACAAAATGCTGAATTGACCATACTCATTTTGAACACTATTATAAAAACGATATTCATGATAATAAAATAAAAAGTCAGTATCCTTTTCCATATGATATATATGCCCGTATGTTCGATTTTTTTATCAGGTGTACATTCCAGCCTCCCGCACAAATGAAAGCTTATGTTCAATTCCTGAAGGAATAGATTATTATCAAGCTTGTCTAAAGTTCCATTTGGGGTTGCAATTGACGCCTAGACAGATTCACGATATAGGACTTAGAGAGGTGAAACGGATTGAAAAAATGATGAAAAAGGTATGATGGGATTAATGTATGGGGACTCGATGTAGCCAACTCTATGGCTACAATTACTCAATTTTTTTTATGTATTGTCTTTTTATCGTGTCAGCTGATAATTATTTTAGATGTTGTTTATATCTGAAATCACGGACCTATTGCGTACCTTTATACATGTACTTATCAAGGAATGCAAGGTACTTTGATTATTTGTAAATGTTAGCTAATTTATGTATTTCTGGTGGATATGTGGTCTTAAATTCTGTTACAAATGGAGCCAAGGTTTACATCATTGCTAAAATCAGGACGCCGTCCACTTAAGTTTTCTTGCGCGTGTCATAAGTAAATCAATGAAAAACAAATTAACAAAGAGACAATGCAATCATATATATTTTGGCGTAATTGTTACTTCATTACAAAGCATACTGTGAATTCACGGAATTGTACTGGTGGGCTATTAACTACACACTCGCTCCATAATATTGGTAAATCTTCTCAATTGACACCACCAAACACATTGGAATATCGCTCAACTATCATTAGATTCATAATGACAAAATATGTTTTCGTGAATCAATGTTAAAATTGTGCTTTGCAATACCCGACCTTTTTTTTTAGCGCCACCAACGAAAGTATGATTGTTCTATATTGTACGCACTACGTAAATTAAGATATTGTTCTTTATTGTACATTTCTTTTTAAGATTGTCCGACGTCTAGATTTTGCGCACGGAGATCTAACTCAATTCTTCAAGTACCTACGAAGCCTTCGCTTCTTGTACAACATTACTGGGGTAACTATTAATTAGTTGGAATGCATCACTAAATTTAAATTTGTCTAATTTAGAATTTACTGTTCGTTGCCTTTACCCTTTTTATACAAATAGCCAATTGCTCCATTCAGACTCACTTAATAGGGTTACATATTCTGTTAATTTATACTCATAGCCATCACTAATAACGTTTAAATGTTGACTCATCGGAAAGATATATTAACAATTCAGATATTCTTTATATCTTTTGTTCATATTCTAAAGATAGAGGAAATCAATCCATTCATGTAGTAAAGCGGCTTAAAAATTAAACCATTTATGTTAAAAATACTGATTATCGACAGCAATCATTATACGGTATCTACTTTAAATTTATCTATTAACCTCGATTTTCGTATTGCATTATAGAAGGAAATGGTGGGGCGATATTACAAGGCGATGAACAAATCTAACAAAAAGCTTTGGTCACTTTTCAAAGAAATTCCCTTGAAGAAAGTAAGGTAAATATGAAAGGTTTTTTCGCTTTTTTTTTTTTTTTTGCTTTTTTTTTTGTAAAAATATGTCAATTTTTAATTTGATTGTAGCTGTATGGGATAGAGGGAGAACGATTCTTTATTTTTAGGATAGAGTGTTATCGGTACTCTTAGCCTCCCATTAACACATCTGAGTTATACTGTTAAGTTTCCTCACTGCAGGTGCGTAACGGAAAACAGATTTAAGAAACACTCTAGTGTTATCCATTTTCCTACTGTATTAAATAGTCATTTGAAATAGCAAGTATAACTTGAAAATGTTTATATAATTTAATTTCTTAATTATTTTTATCAAGCTTTTAAGAACGGATAATACAAAAAGGCTATTGCATGACTTTCGTTTTTCAGGTTTTCTCTTATGACATCGGTTACTTGGTTTTCTGTATTAACTTTATTGTACCGTGATTGAATTCATTATTGTTCTCACATCTTTTCATTGTTCTGAATACTGTAGCAGATCGGCGTGTAGTTTTTTCTTTTACCTTGGGATTGCAGGTAGGAGAGGAGGATGTATAACAAATATGTATATAAGTTTGATTTACCATGGATGTTACTTTTATTCCTGATGCATACTGTTCTATCGGACTTAAGACTCGAAGCAGCTTTATTAAATTGCAGTAATCAATTATTAAAATTCAGGCTACATATTTTGTTTCAGGATCATCCCCCTGAATAACCCCAAGCTTGCCTTTCTAGGAGCTTATGCCAACAACAAATTCTTTCTCAATGTGTACAATTCTGAAAACACGTAAGTTGATACAATTTTCCGTTAATTGTTTCACCACTACTTATATGTGTATGTATGTATCTTTTTTCGTATATTAACCTTTCTATTGAGATAAAAAAATTAAACAACCTTTAATTGACCAAACCATTTACAATGGAAACATTATCTAAATTAAATAATGTCACATTACTTACTACTTCTGGCAAATATCGTGACAGTTGGATGGGTCTTTGTCATACCATGTCTAATATCTATGTTTTGTTTGTTTTTTGCTTTATGCTACAATCGATAATCGTTCAGTCATAGGGTGGGCTAAAAAGTTATCGGTGAAGGAGCGAGCCCGGTAAAAAAATGCACCCGAGGATAGACCAGCGACCATCCGTAGGTAAACTCGCAAACTTTGTCACATAATCAGTTTAGGTTCCAGTGAGTCTCGAACCCGGGCTGACAATAGGTGAGAGACTGGGTTGTTTAAAGCACAATGCTTTAACCATTCGACAACGGAGGTCCCTCCAATACCCGTCTAGTTAACCTATACTTAATGATGCTTTTAGTATATTGTCACTATGTGTGCTTGTTCATGGTATATCTGTAAAATGACAACATTCATCTCATTAACAGGTCAACTATTGGAATTATGCCGCTTACTTTCCACGAAGCCAACCCAGGGCATCATTTTCAGGTAAAACGTTATGAATATTGTAGAAATATAGCTATAGAACGACAAATTCCGCTTTTCTACAAAATGCGTTTTAACATGCTATCGATAATCATAATAAAACCTTCATTGATGTAATGATATTGCACTGACACTTTCTATAGACGATTAGTCATATTCAAACAAAAAATTATCTATTCAAGAACACATTGTTTGCATGCTTTTATAAATACCTCTTCTTTGACCAACTTTGGAACCGATTTTTTTCAATAGTAACTACTTTATATATATTGCCTGCATAAGATGGGGTCACCATGGCTCATTGGTCAGTCTGCGTACCTTTCTTTCGTGAGGTCTCGGGCAAGAATCTGCGGCGCGCTGCAGATGGTTTTCCCGTTCCTTTCGGATGAAACAGTAAACCGAGGTCCAGTGTAGCACTAGGTTTCGGCACGTTAAATAACTCTATGGCCGTAAGTGCCGAACGAAGACAAAATTGTCGCACTTCACCAGTATTGGTTCCGTCTCCATATAAGTGAAAGATTCTTGAGTTTGACGTAAAACTACTAGTATAATACATGCACAATGAACAAGGCAATCTGCTTAATAATTCAATAAACGTTTTAGACTTGTAAATTACGTTTACATTTTTTTGTTTGCAGGATAGCTATGCCAGAGTTCAGCCATTACCCCGGTATCGACGTCACATTTTGTATGCCCGACGTTATGCAGTACCTACTACATACCCTACATATATGGCATATACAGAGGTAAATGAGAATACGTAAGAAAGTCAACTCAGTGATAGAGTGTTCATCTCAAGACTTGATGATTAAGGGTTCCAATACCAGCTGAATTATGCCTGAAATTCCTGATTATCTGTAAAAACTGAGGTCTAATGTCATAGTAGATTATGACAGATTAAAGATATTACTTTATCGATGTTCGATAGTCCTCAGTACCAAGCATAGTTCAGTAAAGGAAGACCTGCATCCTCAGTCCTTATCTCTTTATTGAAGTGAAAAATTCTTGAAAGGAAATTTGTATAAATAATTCTTTCCATTAAAAATTCCTTTTTCTTATAATTTGACATAGCATGGACTGTTGGTGAGCTATTAATATTTGTAGCTAACATGTACTACATGTATATGTAATTAGGTTTTGATCCCTAGATATTAATCAAAATATGATAAGTAGAATAATTGATTTTTAATTGTAATAAAAGTTTGATGAACTAAATGCTTTTAATAGTTTATGCTTAATCACAAAACATAGGCGACCTTATATGTATACATATATATCCCTAATATCTGTTCTTATTTTTGTTACAGGGTTGGGCTTTGTATGCTGAACATTTAGGAATGGAAATGGGACTATACAAAACACCATTAGATCTGTGAGTGTTTAAAATCCTATCCAAATCTGTTAATTATGTGTTTTACTTATTTCTATATATCCATATCGGTTTATTATATGTTTACTTCAATATTTATTTATTGTAAAGCTAAATAAGATAGGATGGAAGGGATTTAGGTTCAGATATATTACAGTCACATAATATCAATTCTATACTTCTAATGTCCTTTACCATAAAAAGTCACATGGTCGTACCAATACATTGCTGTTTGTAATGCAAAAAGTATTCGTCACCCTATTGCAAATTTAACGTTCCGCAATTGACGGGCCGTCGTTATTATCTCCCCGCAGCTCCCAGTTTCAACCAATGTTTACAGTTTCAGAAACAGTTACAGTTACAGAAAAAATATAAGGAAGGACATAATTGAAAATGTTTGGTGATATGTAAAAAGAAAATTATCCGAGCGAACTGACACAATAAAGTCCGATGAAGAACTGTTTTGATTAATTCACTCCATTTGGAAAAAAGGAATACTGCCGTCTAGTTCATCCAAAGTGGATATAAATCTCTTTCAGAAGATTGATGCGGGTCATACCTCCAAATATTAAGTAGATAAGTATAATTTCAAATGTCGATGTTGAGAAAAATATGATTTTACCGGATATTTTATAGCGCGGTACCTAACACTCGCTAGTTTATAGAAATGACGCAACTTCGGTGTCAAAGTGACGAATACTTTTTGCACGTCTCTGTATGTCAAAGTTCCGATAAAAAATTAAGTTTTTGAAAAAAAACATCTATTTGACATTTACATATAGATTTGGAAAATACAGTTCAGAGATGTTCAGAGCTTTACGATTAGTAACTGACACTGGTATTCATGCGTTTGGGTGAGTAAACATATAACATATAATACACGTGCATTTAATTATTTAATTAGTATCGATTGCAAAGAGTAATTATTTTTTTCTGATTTAAAATAAAAAAAATTAAAAAATAAGCATTTATTTCCTTTAACAAGATAAAAAGACATTTTAAAACTCGATATAGTATAAGTATTTCCATGATGTTCCATAACGTTTGTGCAGGATTGGTATGCCAATGGGGATGGGACACAACCCTACGAAACCGAGGTCCTGTGTCACAGTAGGTGTTGGCACGTTAAAGAACCCTCCCTGCTCTACGGCCATAATTGCCAAGCACAGTCAAAATATGCCGCCCTTCACCGACACACGGTGACGTTTTCATATGAGTGAAATATTCTTGAGTGGGATGTTAAACAACGATCCAACAATAACAACATAACTCTACGTAATCTACCTTCTTAAATGACTCGACATATCGTCTTCTTGCGTTATTCCACAAGTGATAGAAAGAATAGTCCCGCACAACTGGTATCAGATATCATGTGGTACACGAAATAATTTCATGAATATGTGTTTAAATGTTTCGATGTTTTGTCAGATGGACCAAAGAACGAGCCATAGATTACTTAGCGAAATACACAGACACGCCGTATCATCAGCTATCAGCAGAGGTCAACAGATATATCACGTGGCCAGGTCACTCATGCTCATATAAGATTGGAGAAATGAAAATCAAGCAATTGCGTAAAATGGCAGAGTCTAAATTAGGTATTAATCGTAATACTCTTAGTAAAATATAATCAGAATGGATTGTACTGCATGTAAATGTCACAAAATCATTGCAATGCTTATTTGCTTACAACTATTAAAATTGAAATCACAATAAAGTCTGTTGTTCGTAATACTCCTTTTTATTATGTATTACAGTTAATTTAAAAACTTAGAGCAGCAGCATCAACATTTGAAGAATCCATAAAAACCGAACTTTTTAAAATTCATAATTCTTCTTTTTGATATGCAATAGAAAAATTATCTTACAAAAGTGAAGTCAGCTTCTCAATGATATTGAAACAGAGTTATGAAAACTTTGATTATAAACTGATATGTCATTGCCTTTGTAGGAAATACTTTTGACGTGAAAGAATTCCATCATCAAGTGTTGAAGAATGGACCGGTCAGTTTGACAGTGTTAGAGAATATTGTACAAGACTGGATAGAAACTTCATTATTACTTTCTAACACAACAAGACTTGCTGAGAGTAAGGCAGCAGTCACAAATACTGATATTTCACCGGGCAAAGCTCATTATGTTGTTCCAAACTTATTACTCGTCATAGTGGTTGCCGTTTTAAATTTGTGTTAAACAATATCACTTTTTACAATGCATTCAAGTTGGTCTGATTAATCTATCAAAGTGTACATCCGATTGCATAATACATTTTTAAATTTCATAATTTTCTAAACATGTGGATGACTGTAAAAAAGATTATAATAAATACAGTTTACGAAATTTGTTCTCATCAATAATGGCGTTAAAAGAAAACATAAGCTCTTTAGTTCGCCTCGTGTTTTTTTCCAGCTTCAGGTCCAGCGATTCTTTTTCACTCCTACAAAGTTCAGTATGAATTAGAATCCGTTCCTTGTAGTTACCATTTTTCAGCATCTTTGTTGTTAATAGACGGTATATGGCATACGATCTCTTGCAGAAAATTCTTACCGCATGAATTTTGATTATTTGTCTTATTGTGTGTTTTCCCCTAAATTTCCTCTCGCCACTGAACATCAATGTTAGAATTTCCATTCACGATAACTTCCTTTTCGAGTGTCTTTAATTTTTTCAATTCATCTTTCACCTCAGAAATAAAAACTTTAAAAGGACTTCCGGTAACATGTCGTCCGGACCATTTAACATTTATAAGGTAAAGTCCCGTCTCCTCTGGATCATACCTACAAACAACAGTCCTGTCGTTCTCTGTTTCACGAGTCATATCTACTTTAAAAGCACCTGTAATTAAGGAGAAAACCCCAATTAGAATATATTTTACACAGCAGTTAAACATCTGATATTGAGGATAAGATCGGCAAGACGAGATAATAAGAATAAAAACATAAAAGTTCTACTTTAAACTGTTACATGTCCATATAATTGCTTGAGAGAACATACGAGAGAGAGAGAGGGGGTGACAAGAATTATACACTTTAATACGTACATAGTAATATTGGTTAGCATTGAAATGAACATCATACAGTGATAACTGACAAATTAAGAAATAAAACCGTGCTTCGCTATCAACTCGAATCTTTTAATAAAGCGGGAAATGAGAAATAATCTTCTAAACGTTATGGTTGAAGAATAGATAGATTTTCCCCCTCGAGGTTCTCATCATTTTTTTTTTCTTGATCTACAAGTGAAATAAAACCAGTAGATCTAAAACCTAATAATTATTTATACCTCTAGGACCTCTTATCCTAACTGACAACTGTCCAGCTCCAGCTCCCATCGTCTCCACCAGAAATTTACTTTCGAATGTTTGTAGGAGTCCATTCTCTACACCCGGTCCATAGACACGAACTTTCCTTGGATCAGGTGGTTCCCCGATTGAAATATGGAACGGACTTCCTGGAATGATTTAGCAATTTCCAATAAGTTTTGTTGTAATTCAATGACAAAAAAGGAAGTGATTAGGTCTCATTTGTTTTGAAACAGATTC
The DNA here is from genome assembly GCA_016161895.1 of Pinna nobilis. Lineage (NCBI taxonomy): Eukaryota > Metazoa > Mollusca > Bivalvia > Pterioida > Pinnidae > Pinna > Pinna nobilis. Next base: position 11,440 of record JACSZP010017555.1, on the reverse strand, counting down.
AGAAGAAATTCACGCAAACGCAACAGAAATTTTAACAAACTTAATAGCAGAAGTTCTACCTGGCACGTGCTCATTATCATATTTGATGGTTAGTATTTGTCTGCTGGCCTCGGTCGGGTACAGACGAAGTGTGTAGATACCGTTATACTGATCAAATGTGTCACATCTGGTTTCATATAACTCTCCTCTACAGTGAGATGATATTTCACCTGCATTTATGAAAATTTAACCATTAGACAACAAAAGAAAGAAAATGATTCATAGATTGTGTAGAATTAAGGGTAATTAAATATTCGAATAAGTAAACAATGTGGATTCTTTAGACTGCCCCCTTATCATCTATTCGAAAAAAGCACTGAAACATATTTTCAGTGTGAGCAAAACAGCCGGCACTTTATGAGTGTATTCATGTAGCCAGTAAATATTCTTTAATACAAAAAAGTTTATTTATAAAATGGCGAAAAAATGAAAATTAGAAAGTTCGAAGAGATATATGTCTTTATTTTAATCCCGTTTTCTTTTCAATATCAGATGCAATGTTGAAAGAATAGATACCCATAGGATAAAAGGTTGTATTCATTTTTTTTTTCATATCTACAATTGTCCGCCTACCATATCCTGCTTCAGAAGCATCCACAACTACCCGAAGCTCCTGTCCAACAATTCCACCCTTCAGTCCCTGGCCTGACACTTTCACTTTGTCGCTGTCTCCTCTGTTTGATACTGATATCTTATAAGGACAGCCTGGTACTAACTCATCTGACCAATGTACATATAACAGATACCCACCTGAAATTTAAGCATAAAAATAGGAGCCTTTTCGCAGCCAGGTAAAGTCAATTTTGTTAATATTCACAAATTTGTATTGTAGATTAATACCTTGTTATCTGTGATTTCATATACATATACATGTATATTAAGTTTATAGTGAGATAATGTAGAAAATTATCTTTCTTACTAAAGTTCAAAAGAATACTTATCGTACTGACTAGCTTATGCAACGAAAATATGGATTTCATGAAATGAAATAACATGTAGAAAAACTTCATAAATACATTTTCTTGGCTTCGCCACACGGTATTTATTTTGCTTATGTCTATAAACTGTAAGCTGTGTTTTCTGTGCAGTATATTTTGATTTATTTACCTATATAATTACATTGTTTGTGCACTATATAGTAAGATACACATATGTATATTCATATAATTACCTGGGCTGTTGGCACAGTAGGAACATTTGTACCTGTCATACTTCATTGCTCTCATGTCCACGACAGGGTCCTTTTTCACGCCTTTGATTAGCACCTTGGGTACCCCTGAATGAAAACAACAGCTGTGTTTAAGCTCAACTATAATAATATAATAATAATAAATTCTTTATTTCAAGAGGGTAACACAATTAGCGTATGCTAGTCTTCCTTGTGGCCCTCCAAATCAAGAATACAACATATTTACACATAGAAAGATAATGGCATGCAATACTCATGTATACACAAATATACATGGACATGTACAAAAATAAAAGAAAGATAATAGTATGCAATATACACGTAAGACCATTGACATATATAACTACTGTGTTGTATGCTTTTTAAACATAATTTACATTATAATTTACTTGATTCTTTTCTTAAATAATGTTTTACTCAAAGATTTTTTATCTTTTTATAAGTTGCTTAAGCACTATGGATAAGATATACCTGGCCCTGCTTTCTTGCCATCAATCATAAACTCTGCAGGTACAAGAGCCCGGCCCTCTTCTCGTCCTTTACCTATTATCTGGACTTTGGTATGGTCAACAGGTAAGACAGGCCCGGGACAGTAAGCTAGAATCGGTGAAGAATCTAATGGGACGTTCGACCAGTACAGATGGATGTAGTGGTCACCTATCAAAGTAAAACAAATAAAACATAACGTTTCTATTGGCTGTCCTGTCTTACTGCACTATTGAAGCAAATAACCGAAGATAAAAATATCCAACTTTACGTTAACTCCGTCTGTAACGAATTTTAATGTACTCCGGAAAAAATCTCTATGTTTTATTTTAGCAAAGTAAATTCTCTTAATCATTGCGTTTTGCAAAATCACCGTAAATTTACTGTAAAACCATATTTCACGTGCCGACATCGGCTGTGACACCGGACCTCGGTTTTTATTGTTTTTATTCTGCGACTTCATGAACTGAAGACAAACTAACTAAAACGGCCTGAAATATTTCTTTATAAATGCATACAATCTTACTAAATGTTATGCATATTTGCAATGTGTTAATATTTAACCATATACGGTATACAGCCTTTTTCCTTCTTTCCCTTTCTTCTAAAGTGAAATTTTCCTCAGATATTAGTTTTACCTTATATCTCGTAAGTATTGTGCTATATTTCTGTTAAGATACAACGTAGATTTATCAAAATGTATCTATCGAAACTACAAGACCTTCCTCTTTTGCAGTGAAGGCAACCTCTACTTCTTCTTCAGTGGGTTTCCTCACATCAACTTTAAGTTTTCCATCTGGGCCAAGCACCTCGGCATTGAACGACCCTGTTTAAATAAAAATTTAGCTTATTACTTATTTGAAATATACATGTACGGTGACAGTAATTGATTGAATTACTATCTTTATCAGATGGTTAGGTTTATCTTATAATATACGTCATCAGTATCCTATTTCTTCGTTCCTATGGAAAACAAAACAAACAAAAGATTTAAAAGAACATGGCGCAATTATATCTTTACTGTTACATCCTCATCTCTCCTACAGCGGCTACAGCATTTTTAATCAAGAGAACTTACCTGGGCCAGCACTGCTAATATCAAAATGGAGGCTTGTCTCCTTGTCACACTCTAACGCCAGAAAATCATTCTCATCTTTTCTCTCAGTCAAATCATCTATCAGTGTGACACGTGACCTATCAGTTATCTTCGCATGGAAAGGACTTCCTGTAAGAAGCATTATGGTATAGATTACTTTAGGGCAAAATATTATTTATTCAAATCATACAGTTTCTGTAGAAAGAATAATACTTCTAGGTTACATAAGCACAAATATAAAAACTTAGGTAGAGACATGTGTTTGATAACTACTCTGCAATGTTTTTAACTAGCTTATTTAAACTCCCATCTTCATGTGAGAAAGTCTGGAAGGAGTTTAATTTCACACAGAATTGTGATCTTGAACCGGATTACTTTGCAAGTGATTTCTACTTTATTGATAAAAACATAATTATGCTCTATGATGATAGAGCGAGTAATAAGACTGACGTAAAGTCATAACAGACTAAATGATCGGATATCTATGTACGTCCGGTCGTGTATATTTGAAGACTCACCTGTGACCAGCATATCGTTCCATGTGACTGTAATATCATAGACTCCAGCACGTAGAGGGGTATAAGTAAACTGAGATGTTGCTGCTGTCAAGTCCTCCCAGGATGTGTCGATTGTTTCGCCATTATCTTCAATTAGAAAAATTATCTTTTTTTATAATACTCTAACTTGATAGAGTACATATGTCCTGAAAACGATGAAATATAGAAGTGATGTGGACATTAAAATTAAAATGAATCTTGTTAAGAATGCCTATTTTACAGGAAAATCTAAATTTGCGTATCCAAATCATGCAATAGCGATAAAGGTCCTTACAAAGTAAAGACCCTCGTCTTTACCTATTAAAAATATGCAAGGACCATCATTCTGTACTTCATATTAAATATTTCCACTCCCTTAGGATGCACCTACTACTGACGTACCTTTTAAGTTCTATACTACTTTTTATAGTCCATCAAGATCATGGAGGAAATCTTAGGGTCGATGTGAGAACTTTGTCATGTAATATTGTTCCGTTTTTCCAGATTACAAAGTATTTTGACAAAAGACCAAGAAACTAGTAAATGTACAACCAATTGGTCCGTATATATTGCGAAAACAAACAATTTGAATACCGAAGCGGATTGTCTATTAAAACAGGGGGTGTTAATTTCCCCGGAAACCTTATCTTACTTCTGTTATCTATTTATTTCACGGTACTTATTTTGGCTTTTTATCCGTTCTGTTTGTCAACTAATTTGCTTTTTCACACTAAAATATATATTACATAGAAGATAGATGCAACCTGCTGTAGACTTATCTCGAACAGTATCCATGGTAAATTACATGAAATTCCTTCCAGAAAGGCGCTTTGCCTCTAGCACGTATTTTTGTATTTGAAAATAGCAAGTTTGGGATCATTTGACCACATTTCACATATATATGACTCCGTTGGGTACTTTTCTACTTCTCTCTCGTGAAGTTTTGTATGAAAGGTGTTAGAAGGCGTTTAAGAACAAGCTGTGCTACGTAGTAATGTCTCCGCGGTTAGCCGTCCCTGTCTTTCGAATGAGAGAGTAAAAACCGAGGTCCCGTGTCACAGTAGGTGTTGGCACGTTAAAGAACCCTCCTTGCTCTACTCTACCGCTAGCAGTGCCGGCATAGGCAAAATCTGTATCCCTTCACCGGCACACTGTGACGTCTCCATATGAGTGAAATATTCTTGAGTGGGGCGTTAAACAACAATACCATACCATACCATACCTAGTAATGTAGATTACGTCATTTCGACTTACTTTCCACTGTGACTTTAATATTTCCTCCAAGGTCACCGATGTTGACTTGAAATTGGCATTCACTTCCTTTGATCCCTCTTTGTATTCCCTCTCCTGTCACCAATATCTGACCCGGATCAACAATCATAACTGAATTCCCTGAACCTGTGGTTTGATCAGAATACAAAGAAAACAAGCGTTATCCAGAATCATTATCCTAAATAGCTTACTTTTGAAATAACCGATCGTCTATCGATTATGATACATGAATGAAATGACAAAACAATAAATGAAAATATCCATTTACTCAACAAATCATACAGAAGATGTATATTTCACAGTAAAATTAAATAAACATACACATAAACAACATGGATAATATTCTTGGATTCGTGTATCCTACATATCAAAAGGCATTCCACAATGAAGTTACTGGTGATAAGTATTACCCATGATGAGTATAGGAGGAGCAATGCGAATGACATTATTTTTTACACAATACGTAAATTAGATAAAGGTATGGAATAATAGTTTGACATATAATTCAATTCCAAACCTGCAATATCATGACCGTTGAGTTTTACATAAACAAAAAATAATCCGGTACTCTCTGGTATGAAGTGCAATAGTTTGATATCGTTTCTACTGACGTCATCATTTTCTACGACTGAACACGACACACTTTTCCCGACGTGCCTAACATCAAGTTCTATATCTCCAGCTCCGGAACAGCTTAGGTCAACTGTAATAAGAAAGTTAGGGAAACACTATACATTACAGGCTTACTTAAGGTAGACGTTTCTTTTTTCTTTCTTTTCTTTCACAAATATTTCGTAAATTTCTAATTTTTTATTATACATAATTTGGAAAATGATTAAATTTTGCCATTCTCTAGGAATATTGAAACCCCCTCCCCCCGCCTCATCTTCTCAATGACGTTCTCTGATATTCTTACGAGCGACTATTTTTAGTGACTACCTTTTGCCATTCAGATGAAGAATACGATATTTTTAACCAACATTGATAATTTCTGAACTTGTAGGGTTTCCGTGGAACATTTGGGACTAGTGTGACAAGCCACCAGAAGACGCTGACTCCCCTGGATACCTGGTCCTATTCCATTACGGATTTACATTTGTTTTCCACGTAGAAACCGTTATTATTCCAACTTTCATTATCTATCTGTGCTTCGATTTTCTTGGTACTTCTTTAATATTGATATTTATTTTACAGAAGGGTAGTGTACTGGCAAAATTGTAAAGACAAACTTACCTTTGAAGATGGTAGTCTGTCCAACAACACCCTGCTGTGGTCCGGATATCCACGCCTTCTGTGGATCAAATACATCATAAGATACAGGACTTCCCTGCATCTCCTCTTCTTGACAAAATACGTGCACTTTCCACAGTCCTTTTTTCAGAATAAAAATCATAAAAGTCACGATTACGTAAAAAAAAGATATAAAGGCTGATTAGATAAGACTAAATAACAAACATAATGGACAAAGCGTAGAACCAAAATCTGGAAATTGTCATTTGTTAGATTGTTTATACCACTAACCTGCAGCTTTGGGCTGAAACAAGCCCTCAAAAGTGTCATTTTCGTGCGTCACAGATGTCAAAGGCCTAACTTCTCCGGACGGAGATCGCGTCTCCATGGTAATAAGATTCTCGTGGAATTCTTTTAAGAAGACCTGAATTTACAATAGGAATTTCTTTAGGCTTGATAATTATGTCTTGTCGCAGCAAACATTATTTGGAATACATGCATATATTATTAAAAAGATACCATAATCAAATGTAAATTGAAAAATTTTAATCTTCAGATCTTGATTTTGCAGAAATGAAGTTGCTATACATATACATCACGCCCTTAATTATTTGTAAAAAGATGAATATATGATGTTGAATAAATAGAAAATATACAGAATGGAGATGCATATGTACATTTAATGTTATCATAAACAAATTGACCTTACTGAATAACTTTCTTCAAGAGTTCCATCTTCGAAGCTCTCATACCTTTTATTCGATTGTAGGTACGTGTATATGCTTGTGTATGGTATTCAAAATATCGAGTATACATTTTAATATATATTAAGTAAATATACATGGCTTTAAAGACAAATGATTACATAAAAGTCTCATTCATACCTTAATTTGATTCTTTGAGCCAACTTTGCACTGTGTTGATTGTGTTAGTAGTCTAATTTTGGACACATCTCTTTTCACAGTGAATTTGACTGGACAACCGGACAGAACCGCTTTATTGTAAAATACATTAAGCTGCAATAATGCAAATACAAGAAATGTTCAAACTATCGTCTTTTGGTTTTTATTATCTATCATTTATTCATAGCTGAATCTTAATTCAGGTACAATATTTAAATAAATTTGTTGGTTTTAATCTTAAATATACATATACGTAGTTTTGTATTAACTTTTCCTTGTAGGGTGTCTTATGGCTAATAATTTCTTTAAGAATTGACAGTTCTACCAGAATTTCAGGGACCTATTTTTCCATAACACCCCTTGTCTTCTTTTATATAAGAGTTTTGTTTTCCTTTTAATTTATCTTATTATGTCTTATTATCACGAAGTTCTGTTATTCGATACATTTAGTAAATATAGAACAAACTATTCACACATAAGTCCTTGATGGATTGGATACTTACTTCAAACTGACCCACATTCTTTGGAGTAAATTTACATTCAACGTATTTTGTCTTCCATGTGACCCCACAATCCACTCTGCTGTTGACGTTTGTAACATCTACCTTTAACAAATCTTTCTTTATGTCTTTGTCTGCTATATCTAGTCGGAAACAAGCCTTTTGAAAAGATACAATTTACAGGTGTAATTGTGATAAAATAACTGTGCTTGAAAGCTATCCTAGAAAATCCACTTTTCAAAAATGTTTATGTATATATCAAAATCATTGCAATAGGTTTACATCGGATAGAGTAATTTGCTTATTTTGTCAATAAAATAGAAAATTTTACTGTTAGATAATTTCCAATATTGAAACCGAAAGCAACATTTCACCTGTAGATAAAATATACCAATTTACCTGTAGATCGAATATACTAATTTACCTGTAGATCGAGTGTACCATTTTACCTGTATCCCTGTAACCAAATTTTCGAAATCACACTTGATCACCAGCTTCTCATTATCGGACTTTTTCGGGATGGCATGCTTGAACCGACTTAAATACGTCAAGATACTAAGATGGTCAACTTTAGGATCAGCCATTTCCTCTGCAGTAAGCAAGGGTTCCACTCCAAGTTTCTTCCCTTCTTCAATTGCTGTTTTCAATAATATTGCAAGAATTGAATGTGGTGAAATTAATTTCATTCTTTATTTCTGTCTTTTGGTGCATGTGTTTTTGTAGATGTATAATTCTTGTGTCAATGATATAGATAGACATAGATTTTTCTCTATATTTTCATATAGAATCTTAAATGTGTTTTTTTCTAAATGCATGTAATACTTACGTTTTTGGTAATATATTAAGCAATTCACACCCAATTATCATAGATGATTTTTATTTCAATAATCAAGTTTGACGTTCGATGAACTAAGAGTTTTACAATAATTGACACTTCCAGTTCGGTAAATGGCGAAAAATGATACAAAATAAGTTCGTTATTCTGATAGTAATAGATTGGTTTCCATCAGCATTATTTTCCCAGAGTTATTCTCCTTTGGCGGCCATATTGTGTGTCAACACAGAAACTTTCTTCTTTAAGAAACCAAATTTGATGACATAGTAGTAGTAAAAAGAACATTATAGTTTTTATCAAAATAACTTGTTTACATCTGAAGACCTGAAAGAAATATTAATCCCCCAAACAAGTTTTTAAAACTATCTAAACTTCAACAATACTTCTTTGAATTTGGCTGATGTATGCAGGAAAATATACCAGCTGCCACACAGCATGACCACCGAAGGGAAATAAATCTTGCTATTGGAAACCCATCTATCAATAATAACAATATTGATTTATAGAATATGTGCTAGCCTGAAAAACTTAGCTGTAAATACAGCGCATATCAAAGAAAGCGTCTAGGTCATTTATTAGTTAAAACTGGATACCAATTAGAAGCGAATGCAAAAAGGAAGTATCATACAATATCTTGGATTCATAATACATTTGTGGTAATTATAATGACATTGTAGAGAATATTCATGCAGAGAATTGCTTTAGCTAATCATCAAGAGCAGGTAAGTGAAATGCATTCTATGCATCAGTACTGCTGTTATAATAATGTTTACGTTTAATCATAGGTTTAATATTCATAAGTCTTATCTCACCACGATGAAATAGAAATGACATAGAAGATTCCACGAAGAAAGATTTTCCGAAAAAAGTATGCATGTACATGTATTTACAATGTATATGAAAGACAAATGTATTGCATTAGATAATTATTTTGAAAAAGCGTTTGCTTTGGTGGAAAAAGAGATACGAGCCTCGTTAATTCATGTGATCAAAGCAAAATACAAAATTGTCCCTGTAGCAATTTCCCTTCATTTCTGGGGGGCAAATATATGAAATATATGAACTATTAGCTCAAGATGCGATTCACACCATGGATTGAAGACCATACCTTTCCGTAAATTTCCAACACCATCATTTCTGTCTATATTTGGCCAGCACTCTATTTCTCCTCCAACAGACTGTACAATAGCACATAGGTTATAACCATCATTCCAGTCTGTCTGAAAGTCAGATCCAGTTAATTTTGCTTTAAAATGTGGTAAAATATAAATCGAGAGGTATAATTCCGATCGATAGTGCTTTTTATATTTTCTGTAAGACAATTTAAATGATAATTATTAACAGTTACAGAGCAATAAATAGGTTATCTAATTTGTATCTTCTTTCTAACACAGTTTGACTATTTATCATCCAAAATATCACTGTCGGTTATATGGTTGTAATAACATTGATATTGACAACTAAAAAATAAGGGTAACCTTTTGTTTTGAATTAAATTTTCATTGAATAGACTGTCCGGATACCTAGTAATAGCACATAAATTGCTGTAACGTGATATTCAAACGTATTTGCTGACTGCAGAACATAAGAACGACGAGTATGAAATAAAATTGCAGATGTATAAAGGCTATTCGAAAATCTAAGTCCCAGCAAACACGACTTACTGAGGAAGAATAACGACCTCAACGTGGAAAATAGTTGCATATCCCCAACGGGACGGGACAAGGTGTCCAGAAAAAACATTTCTTTGTCATTTCGTTTGCATGTTCAAGGTATATTCTTTGACAAAATGAATAATGAAACATGCCACTATAACTTTAATTTGAAACTTTGATTTATCGCCCGTTTCTTTTCACAATCAAATCATATATCGCGATAATACAGCAGTCTCCTTTTTGGTAACATCTGAACATATCGATCGACGAATAGCCAATTTCGAATTTAAAGTAAATAAATAAATAAAAACCCCAACATTCTGCTTCTTCCATGGTGTTGAATTATTTGAAGAATACCGAAGAAAAATATAGTATTTCATATATAAGATGTGTGAACCGATGTATCATGAAATACCTTGATACTATTGAATGCATTCCTACATAATTTCCTATCACAGATACCTTATAATTGCACAACAGCTACTAACCGTTAAGTTTGTAATTAATGTTGTTCTCAACTGCTTGCAAACCCAGTTCAGAGTGTTGTAATACGCTGGTGAATCAACTTTGAGAAAGTATGACAAATACGTCATGGCAGAGAGCTCATCGAGGGCTGGACTAGCAAAATCTTCTGGTGTGATAACACGTGGGATGTTAAAATTATCCTTTGCCAATACCATTGCAGTGCGGCAATTTTCTACTCTGAAAAAAATCACATAGTTTTGAAGATTTATGCATATTTTTCTCTCTGAAACCGTGTAACCTAGTCGGATATAGACATGTACAAATATCCCCAACAATACCAAGTGTACATCAACAAACAAATACATGTATATACTGTTGCCAAGTTTTAATTTCGCCCCTTTCGCCCCTTTCGCCCCAATGGTCAAAGGGCGAATTCAAAACTGGCACAATCGAAATGCTTAATTCATTAAATAGAATTTTGACGAAAATGTGCGAATTTAAAACGTAGCGAAACTGGTTGCAATCGCATTAGGGTGAAAATAACACTCGGCGAAAATAACCATATATACAGTAAGTAAATGTGAAAAAGCTCAAATCCAAACTGACAAGTGACCAGACATTATTAAAGAGTCTGCATTCGCTAAAATGTTTTTTACACAAGCTGCACTTCTTTAACGCTCGTGGAGGACAAACATTTGAAAGTTATCTAAGAACAAAGTAAATCAGGCAGCACCAATGAAAAGAGGGATATACGTAAGAGTGCAGAAAATAGCATGCGACGATCTGCATCATTCAAAACAACATAAGTGAAGATTTTCATAAATTAATCTCAGTCTTAAATGTTCTTCTGTGTCAGATCCAAACAGAGATAAGAATATTGTAACATTCGGAATATGTTTTCAATCCAGATAAGTTTACCAAAAGCATGTACATACCTATCTTTTGAATGAAGTTCTCTCCATTTAGGTGATATACCTGGCTTAAGATAATCCAAAAGCGCACTACAAAAAAAAAAAGGAAGTTGTATTATTTAAATCGAATCAGGTTATATACATATGTTTATCTATTTTTTCTTAAGCATTACCTTATATACAGATGTTTAAGAATTGATTTGTCCCGATGTAAATGTTCTAAACGAATACTACTACTACCACAACTACTACTAATAGTAGTAGTAGCAGAAGTAGTAGTAGAAGTAGAAGTAGTAGTAGTAGAAGTAGTACTTGTAGTAGTAG
>JACSZP010017554.1:2862-14677 GCA_016161895.1 Pinna nobilis | reverse complement strand
ATATATAATTGGAACAGTGGAATGCAATAGCACGAATTTAAATTGACAAAAATGTTGATAATGAGAAGAATATACATTACAGGTGTGCAATAAAAGAAAAGTGCAGACAAAACATGATTGGATAATAGCTACCAACGAAGCGATCAACTCAAGTTTACTACTTAATGGTACGAGGGCTAATTCATACGTTATGAGCCTCGTGTTGAAAAGGGTAAAGACAAGGATATTCTTTTTCAGTCCTGCTATTCGCTGACTATATAGGGCCGGGTATCCAAGGACTGGTCTCATTTTGTCAGTTTATATCGACGATGTAGCACTCGTAAAGAAGATAAATGCAGATTTTGCAAAATAGACAAAATTGGTGAAAGAGCCGGGATCCAATATTTGCATAAAAAGGTTTAAAACCTAAGAATATCCATAAAGATACGGTAGCAGAGGGAAAGATGCCCCTTCATATGCTACAGTGAAAAGGTGGGTGGCGGAATTTTAGGTCAGCCGACAAAGCCTTGAGGAGGACACTTGTCGATTTTGCCACCCCGGAAGTAGTCAGTAAAGTCCATGAAATTGTTATGACTTACGAATAAGTCACAGACAGATTTATAGACATTAGAGTTGGCATTTCTCGGGAAAAAATACATTTCATTCTAACCGAGTATCATGCAATTAGAAAGCTCACTAAATGGGTGTTATTCCATCAGGATAATGGTCCTGTTCACAAGGTTGTCATTACTATGGCTGTCATTGATGACTGTGGCTGTAAATTTATGAAGCATCTGTTTTATTCACCTGAACTCGCTATATTAGACTTTCATCTACGTTCAGTAATTCCAGAACCGAAAACAGGTATTTCAGGCACATTCCTCATGTGCTTTTGCATTTCATTTTATGTATTTCAGCTGGCCTTAACAAGGTCCAAAAACACTGTCAAACATCTCTTTATCTATTTCCATGGCTTAAATAAATTGAGCTTAGTATCTATGGGTAAGATATGCGAAATATTTGCTATTGATAAGGATGTTGTCAGTGTGCCTGTACTTAGTCAGCCGACGGAGAGAGAGAGCATAGAGTGCTTCCGTTTCCTCATGCGCGCCAGGCGGTAGATACGAAAAAGGATATACTGCCTGATCATGGACATACGGCTAGATATAATTCGTGCGTTGACCATTGACATGAGGAGATTTTATTCAGAAGGGTGACAATACAATATGTCCGACAGAATAAGAGCCATTCAGATGAATGGCTATCTTACTTTCCCTCTTAAATGAATTTTAACATGTACGGATCTAGAAGTTGTAGGGGGGGGGGGGTGGGTTGGCATATAATATACCACCATTGGTCAACTATACTTGGACTCTCATTTAAACAGTGTTGGGTTTTTCCTTAACACAGTTTGGATTACCCCCATCCACATTTCGTGTGAATCGATTGATATCTAGCTTTGATGCGCATGTATTTGTGGACATTGTTAACGGTACATGTATCTGTACGGACTCACATATTCACTTAGTTTAATAATATGGACATTATTTGCATGATTATTCTATTTAATAATCACCATCCAGATAGAAAAATAACTAACATTCTATTTGACATTTAGATACCATTTACACTTGCCAGAATTGGATCAACGATCGCTCGGTAAAGCTATGTTGTTTAAGGGCCTATATGTTGGACCTACTGATGATGACATATGGACATACAGGAATCCAATCGGGCAGTGGCGAAAATAGCGTGACATGCGTATTTCTATATGCTTAATTAGGACATTTCCACTGATTAGATTTTTGTAGATGTTGATCACTACATATTTAATTACCATGTCAACCAAAATTTCTTTCGCAATTAGTTCAAGGTTAAATGGTTAACTGACTGGACTAACAGCATTCCACGTACATTGTGATGTATAATTTTGAAATGCTGACATTTTGTTAGAAAACATTTCCTCATAGTAGAGAATTATTTAATAAAACTCTTAACATCTCGATTATGCAATTTTCTGTGTATTCATCTTCAGTATAAGTTTTCTTTCAATAGAATTGCAGAAGTGCCAAAATATGTTCTGAAATAAAATTAAGTTTTGTTATAGTTGATTAAACATGTTAAATGGACGGGTACTTTTCTTAATTGCGAAAGGTTACAAAGAATACCATTTCACTTTTGATAGGGAGTTGGATGGATTGTGGAAACACTGAATAACCTGAAAGGCAAAAATTAAAAGGATCTTTACCCTCTTCGTCGGGTTTAAAGTGCGCATCATAAGAACATTTAACAATTCTTTGGAGGTACCGGAAGGACTCCCTGAGGGGTTACTTCGTATCCAAGTTATGTCTATAGAGCAAAATATCTATCGTTTTCGCACAGGATTCAAAGATATCTTAAAAATTAAATTACTGATTCTTTTACCGTCTGCACTTTCTTTCTTTCATCTTATCTTAATTTAATTATTTGTTCATTTGCATATTTATTAATTTATCAATATTTTTTGCAAGAAAAATGATAAGACAAGGTAAGAGATTTAAGCAAGACCCACAGATCAATTCAAAAATTAACAAAAAAGAGGTAATAAATAAAAATTCTTAAGTTCGATTACTGTTCATTACCTTACCTTCTAATAAGTAATTATATATGAATATATGCCATGCAATTTTCATTATTTGCTTCACCAGAAAATCTATCAAAGGCTGAAAAATCTAAATCTTATCAAATTGTTAGCACTTATATACATGTCATCGGACAGTGTAACATATTTTATGATAGTTTATTTGTTGATTCTCAATTTGATTAAATGACATTTCGCAGTAATCAGCTTTTTCAAAACTAAAAAAACTAAGATCGAAATTTATAAAAGAACGGTTAACCAATGAAACTCGTGTAAAAGTATTTTTGTTGTTTTTGAATTGTTATTTCACGTTTAACTTAAGAATCTTTCACTTATATGGAGATGTCATCATGAGCCGGTCAAGGACGACAAATATTGCGTATTCTCGACACTTATAGAACAAAAGAGTCCTTTAATGTACCGACACCTATTGTGACATAGGACAGGGACAGCCAACCGCAGCGCGGCTCACATTCGAACCCATGGCATCACGATCCGAAGTCGAACACGCTGACCAGCTGACCAATAGACCACGGCTGTCCCTGTTTCAAAGGCAATCAACTCGGAACCGTATCGCTATTTGAAAGTTCAGATAACGGTTAATGAAAGCTGATCAAGCTTGTCTTTAAACAAGTAAGACGGTTTAAAACTCTTTTTGCAACGTAATTAACACCTTCATGAGACAAGATCCCCCTTAACACTCGATCTAGAATTGGACATATCACAGATCCGAGGTTGTTGTTGTGTTGCTGTTTAACGTCCCACTCAAGAATATTTCACTCATATGGAGGCATGAATGTCGGTGACGGGCGACAAATTTTGCCTACGCTCGGCACTTATGGCCGTAGAGCATGGAGGGTTCTTTAACATGCCATCCGAAAGACAGGGACGGCCAACCGCGGAGTTGCGCTACGGGAATCGAACCCCGGACCCTCCAATTCGAAGTCGAACACGTCAACCACTCGCCACGGAGACCCCCAGGATCTGAAGTGATCATATATATCACTATTAACTAATGTCCAATCCATTTTGGACAACAAGATACCTATGATATGTAGACAGGTGAAACCATATTGCATAAATGTACTTCAAATACAGGTCGAATGCAAAATAGAAAAATGGACAGAATCTATGGTTTGACCAAAACCATTTGCTTATCACCTATTGTCACCAAGGCACAGCAAATAAATCGTTTATTAAATGAAAGTAGATAATTATATTTCTGAATGTTGATGAAGTATAAATAAAATACATACATCTAACATTAAGTGCAGTAGAGTCACTCAGGTTTGCTGTATTTCCACTGTTCCATGTCAAACATCTAACTGACATCTGGTGTTCTGCCCTGGTTACATTAAGAGTCAGAGTTGTTCTATTGGATCCGGCCTGTGATGTAACATCAGAAGAACCAATGTACCACAGTATTGTAGGAGTAGGGTTTGCATCATTAGTAGTACATGTGAAGGTTATCACCTGCTGTTCGTCTGCATTTAATGTTGATCCACTACCGGGAGATATGGTGACGGTTGTAACAGGCACTAAAATTTTCATTAGATAATATTCAAGCAAAAACTGAAGTTCTTAATACATTTTCAAAAAAGAAAGAAATGAACATAATAGAAATGAAGATTCAATTTTATGTTTGTATTTTCAACTAGATTTAATCGATCTTTTTTCTCTCTATTAAATGTTTTAAAACTATGAATTATAATAAGATCCTTCCTGACTTTTTTATGAAGTTTATTTTGATCGCTCCAAATACATTTCATCGTGATCAGTCCACTAACAACTTATCTACTAAAATGGTAAATTGCCATTTTTGTGATATCTCAATATCACACAGTCTCAGGGCACGTTTTACGTTTGTCTGAAGGATAGTTAGGAGAGTGATTTAAATAAATTTAAAATCTTTCCTAGTGTAAATAAATTGTCAATTGTTCGTGAAAACTTGAAAATACCAGAGGTACATGTATATGTTCAACACGTTCTGCCATTTAGAAGTTGGGGATCTTTAACATTACGATACCTTCGCCAGGATTACTATTTATATATGAACACTAGGTTCTACCACGGGTAGAGCGGGGAAGAGAAAAATATATACATTGTGTTCACCCCTACAATAGTAGAATCTATAATTCGACACCATTTATCATAATTTTATGTGAAAAAAATAACCATTTCTCAAATACTAGGAGGAAACAAGTTTAAAATTTATCATGGTTGTTATCCTTAACTCTGATAAAAAGCATGAAGTTCAAATAAAACCGATCCAGACGTTTTTATGCCGTGTGCCGAGTAAAATCGTCAGAACAAGACCAAGTTAAGACTTACGTGTAGACACCTGTCTTTCCGATGTACCACAGTATTGTTGGATGAGGGTTAGCACCAATAGTAGAACATGTAAAGGTTATCATCTGATTTTCGTCTGCATTTAATGTTGATCCACTACCGGGAGATATGGTGACAGTTGTAACAGGAACTGGAATCATTCATTAGATGATGGTTAAACAAATATTTGACATTTAAATACATTTTTTAAAAAAGGAAAAGGGACAACAAAACTAATATGAAGATTCAATCATATCTGTATGTACAAATTAGATTCATATACATATAGCTTTTTATCCTTTTTCCGACATCTTGAATTTCGAAATAAAAGTTACTTTCCTGAAACTCGTATGATATTAATTCGATCGGTGAAAATATATTTAACAGTTATCAATATAAAAACGCATTATCTATTGAAATAGTCACTGCCCCCCCCCTTTTTATGAGTATCCGAGTAATATCATACAGTCTCAATGCACTTTTAATAATTGTCCGAAGTAGGGTTCTAAAAATGATGTAAACAAATGCAACATATTTTTCATGCGTAAATGAATTTTCAATCGTTGTTGTACACTTGGAAATATCAACGTTATATTTCGACACTTCCTTCCATTAGGCAGTGAGGGATCTTTAACATAACTGCACCTATGGCAGGGCTATATCAGCACTAGACTCTACCAATGATAGACAAAGAAAGAAAAAAAAACATACACATTGTGTACAACAGGAAATTCTTTCATCTGACCCCATTAATTGAGATATTATTATCGACTTCAGAGGGGGTAAAATTAAACGGAAAGATATTCGAAAACCCAAGTCCTACAACACAAGTCTATGCAAATATAAAATCGATCTTTATTGCGATCCATCACTCTGACGTGTCGCATGAACTTCAAATAAAATCCAAAAGTCAAATTTTAATCTTCGGGAATTGTCAGAGCATGACCTGGTTATGATTTACATATAGACACGTCTTTTCCCAATTATGTTATAGCAGCGCCCGTAGCAAAAGTCTCTAATAAACTTAATATACACATTTTAACTGTTGCGTTGTTTTCCATTAAAGAATTGTCTCAGCATCGAAAGCCGATAATAGAGAACACTTTGTTTGGTACGTAACGTAATAAATAAACGCATGAAAAGTTGGAGAAACTCGGGGTTATAATTGTTGTCCTATAAATCTGTTTTCATCGTATCTTCGTGTAATTCTTAACATCCCTTCTATGAACTACAAGCAAATAAGCTATAGACATATTTACACAAAATACAGCGGGCGTGAGCTGAGCAAGAGTGAGAGTTGAATCCTGCCATGATTCATTTCAGCAATTTCAAATGAACGTCGTTTTAATAAAATAAGTTTTAAAAATCTGACCCAAAATTTACCAATTATGTCTAACTTCATGAATTTACTTCCTTCCACTTCATCTGTGACATGTTTACATCTCCATGTTGTCCCCTGTAATGCCTCTGTCAGACTAGATCCGGGTATTGTTAGTGTGTATGTCAAAGCTGACTGTTGACAGTCGTAGGTGTATGAATCATTTTGGCCAAAAGTTTTGCAGGCTTCGTTTAGCATTCCTAACTGTCCTAAGGTTGTATCACCTCGGAACCATTCTATTACAGGATAGTTTGAGGTCACGTGACATGTCCAGGTAAATTCAGAATTAAGAACAGCTCTCGCAGACGATCCTGTCAGGTTAAATGGAGCTAAAACAAACAACAGAAAGTGACCAGCGGACGAAGTAATGTGTCTTTAAAGGGGTGTACAATCTGCAAGGAAGCAGTAATAAATCTAAGAAATGAGCATAAATATGCAAATTTAAGTCCATGGGCCTGACCCCCAAATTTGACCAATCGGTACCGTTTCTGGTGTTAAAACTTCATAAGGTTTTTCTTTGTCGTATTAACCCCTCGATATCAACATTTGGTGATAGACTTTTAAGTGGAATAGCTTTCTGGTAGCTCCCATATACCAAAAACTATCTTGGAGTATCTGATGTCGATAACTGAGTGTAGTGGAACCGTAATATATTGAAATCTAAGAGGAATAACAACTCCTTTCAAATTAACCGGGTTTCAAAATAACTGGGTTATCAATTTCATTCACGCTCAGTTGAATGATTTATCCAATAGTCAGTTATAGCTCATGTATAATGTGCTTAATACATTTACCGGTTATATACAAAACAATTATAACAGAAAAGGACCTGGCACAAGAGTAATTCTATATTACACACTGATAAATCACTAATATAAAGTATTTTCAATGGCCTCATATGATCCTGAATGGCATCGTTTTAATTTTGGACAGACATTGACTGAAAATGCCACCTTAATCATTATGTTTACAATTTTTGTCAAAGTGCTTTTATTTAGTTCAAATTAATTTGCGATATCACATATAGGCTTAGTTTTTTATTTGCACCAATAGTTAGCTGTTTTTGGTGATTTTTGCGTAGCCATTTTTAGATCATTTTCATTAAGTCCTCACTTATCAATATTCTCATTAGAAAAGAATTCAATAAAGTACATGCTTAAAAGTTGTATATTTTTGGAACAGATATTACTCACTTACCTGTATCATACTATATAGACAGCCTAATTACACCTGCAAAACATGTGCTTATGTCAGGCGTCAGTGGTGTGCCATTGTTTATTGTAAGAGGGTAAATTACAATACAAACACCGACTTAGGTATTAGAACTTTTTTTCAATATATACGGGATTTCAAATTAAGCGGATTCATTATAACCGTGTAATTTATATAAGAACAATGCAGAAAATTGGCTAGGGAATTTGTTCTATTTCATATAAATCTGTATTTCAATATAACAGGGTTCAGTATAAGTAGGTTCCATTGTATATGGGTAGGGGTTTGAGATAAGCTTTCATTAAGGGTTACAGGATGCTGGTTTCATAAACAATTGTGTAACAAACTACATTGAAATATCCTCTATTTCGTGCACGAGGTCATGCGGGGTAAAAAGTCAAAGAGCCAAATATACTGGAGGTTTTCACTGGAGTAAATTGTTTCATTCATTAGAAAGCAACTAATCAAGCATTTTGACTATCTAGTCTCCAGTACCCTTTATCAAATTATTTTAGAAGATCTTCTTTAGAAAATAAATATTTTGCAGGTGATTTGTTACAAATGTTAAACATTGAATATTATCATCGAGACATGAAGTGCTCTTATATATACTAATATCACTAAAATGCTTTTGTTGAATTGTGTTGTAGTTCTTGGTTTTAGATGGATGCAAATGATGATTTTTTTCAATTTAGAGTACTGATTAGAAAATGTACAATGTGTTTGCTGTTCAAACGTCTCACTCAAATATATTTCATTCATTTCATTATATATTGAAATATATTTCATTCAAAACATGAAACGATATGACAAAAATCTTCCCAGTGCAAACAACGGTTTTCCTTTAACTGCACAAGCTTTCTTTAAACAAAAATAATCTTTGTACATTTTGAATAAAGTCTACAGAAAGCGCCATAGCTGAACATACCTACATATTAAAACTACATATCACTTCGTTTAATAGTTAGACATCACATTAGACTATAACATAGTACCAGCTCTTATCTAAAGGGCCGCATGTTTATAGAGAAAGCATCGAGTTTTTTTTAAGGTGATCAGGAATTTCGGAATTTTGCACCACATAAAATTGAAACTCCTGATAATATTCTTGCATATGGCCCTACAAACTTTAGATAAATACATTTGTCAGTACGAAATATGCTTTTTTGCGACAATGTATTAATATATAACAATATTATTTCTCACCTGGAAAGGTAAACCTCCTATTTGATAATGTACTATTCCCTGTGTTATTATCTAGTGTAGCTCTCAATCTGAACGTCCCTCCAACAAGTAACGGTTCAGCGATGAATCTCAGTTTATCTAAAGTTACTCTGAACTGGATTGGTCTGGTATCAGATTCATCCAAAGGACCACCAAGTGCATTAGATATATTTTTCACAGCTTCCTTACCATCTGTTTTCTGAAAATATATAACAAATGATTTTATCGGCAATATAATATTGAAGACGATTAAAATGAAAAAAATAAAAGAAAAGATAACAAATAGTTATTGCCGATAGCGATTCTATGAAATATTTAGAAGTTTATCTTTTAGAAAGTTATCTTTTGCATTGCATTTTCAGTTTCTCTAGTATTGAATGGGAGTGACTGCCGTTCACTTTTTGGGTACGGACCAATTCAAAATACTTGGTTTTTAACTGGTAACTAGTCATTCCTGCAGTTTTTCAATAAAAAGCCTTGAAATCGCCATATTGAAGCTATGTCATGTTCTTTCTTTAATTCTTTGTGAGGGTCTCAGTGGCCGAACGATTGGTGTCTTTCGTTTTAAACCACTCAGTCTCACCTTTGGTCAAATTCAGTTGCGGAAATCTGCTGGTCTCTTCTTAGATAGATTAGTAACCAGATCCCCATCAATAATAACTGCTCGCCACAATATGACTGAAACATTGTCCAGTGTGTCACATGCTAGTGTTGAATCTAGGAACGGAAAGGGCACACAATTTCATATGTAAAAGGGCACTTATAACGCGTACAAATTGGTAAAGAGGGCATCTGCACCGTTATACATCCTCCACATAATCGTTCAAATTACCTTTCATTGAATGATAATAGAACACCTTTTGCTTAAAAGAAGAGAGAGATTTAATAATTTTTATTTTGTTCAGTCTACAAGTCCTAGAGGTCATAGTTTTGGTATAAAAAAGGACATGGGATTGACAAAAATAAAACGTAGGCTACGTTTCGAATCCGGAAGTAAGTATAACCGGTATTAGTTGTGAACGAGAGCAGAATAACTGGATAGACTGTACGACAAAGAGAAACGTATTAAATCTAGGAATGGTAATTGAAATATTCTATTAAATATCTGAAGGTATGTTGGCTGCGAAAACAGATACCTGTAAATGTTAAGCCTACGTGAGCCTTCAATTTCAATTAATTTAATTATTAAAAATACCTTCGGTGAAAATCATGCGAAGAGTCCGATGGGAAAACTTGACAAAGTTTTTAACATCTCCCCTTCAAAGTCATCAAGAATGCATTTTATCTTGGTCCACCCAAACAAAATAGACTAACATTGTTTGTCTTTCCTCAATTAAAATTTGTAGACCCTAAATCTGTGGTATTTTTACTAGTCTTATAATAGAGGTTCCAACGTGTCAAAGAATATGAAAAAAATGTCCCATGCCCTCGCTTCGTTCAATTCAATGCTGTAAGAAAGATATAGCTTCAAATAAGCGTTATTACAAACATAATTCGTTCACTAACACCTTTGAGTATTCATAAACAGAAATATTTCGATTGCACCAGGTAATTAACATTTAAACTGTCGACAGGGAAAACCTAAATCAGATATTGTTTGTTTTGACATAATTATATCACATAGTACTTAAAAGTTTCCCGTATTCTTAAAAGAACTTCATACGTCATGGTTATATTTTATACTTTTCAAAACAGCAATGAAAAAATTCATTCTTCATGTACACAGTAGGAATTTAAGTTGTTTTGGTATTAACGGAAGTTGAATCAGGTTTTTTACATAGAACTCTCTAGGAAAGGGGTCACGCATGTTTTTGACCTTGAACATTTCGTCTGCTAGGCCATGGAAATTCCTGCAATATTTTTTGTTTATTATCATTATTTCTTTTAATCAGTTTGTATTCAAAGTTTTATGAATGTGCCAATGAATCAATATATTTTTATTTAAATTCACAGATTATTTTTGCTTATTTGGTCTCCCTTAGATATCCATGCATTAGTATTTTTCCTCCTAATTCTGATAATTTTTATAGCTTTAATTTTTTGTTTTGTTTTTTTAAGTGATTTTGTAGTCTGAGCCTTACAGTCAACGATATAAATTGAGAAATTTGGTATTTTTACTTTAAAAAAAATTGACATAGGCTGCTATGACTTCATATGGATATAGCTAAAATACAAAAAAAGTCTTACGAATGTCATAGAATCAAAAGTCAAATAGCTTCAGTAACATTGAAATATATAACCATAAACCATTTGAAACATACCACAATATTACATCAAAATGCAAATAAATCTTGAGAGTTGCAAAGTTGACTTTGTTTATACTTTTCAACTCTTAATGTATGGGGTAAATTTATTACTAGAACTGCGTCAACTGTAAGTATACTTTCCAGGTATAACGTTTCGTATCTAATTCTGTGATAACTTTAATTTCTATTTTATTACCCCTAAACACGTGTACTCGGTAGGGAAAATTGGTCTTTTTCTATTAAGAGTGTTAAGATAAGGCAGTTAAACCTGAGTCCCCTTGCCACCATCTTTGTCGATTCGTTGAAATTACCTTCACTTCTTAATTGTCATCAGTGCTGAGCATCAACCAAAAGTAAAGACCATTCAACAACATTCGTTGACGAATCAATAAAAGTGAAAGTTTCTGTAGAAGATAATACGATAACCGAATGTGTAAACGATTCATTATATCAAATAAGACGTTTAAAATGTTTTAAGTTCCTTTAAGAAATAATATAATTTGGTCAAAATAGATGAAAATGTCAGATTTCCGCCGTCCCTCTGCATTCGCAAAATATATATAGCTGTTACTTTTTCATTTGAATACCCTGCTCATTGAAATATATAGGTTCACCCTTCCTTCCTGCAATTTCTCTCATTAATGCAAACAAACTGACGGGGTATAAGCTATTTCATCATTTTATAGTGTATATGTATCTATATTCCCAACTCAGATTACTCGATGAAACCATTTACAGGGAAATTTATTGTCAAATTTCAATACACATACCATACTTTATAACTGTTTTGAACTGACATGAGATAACAGTACTGCGACCACATTGGTC
>JACSZP010017542.1:0-13622 GCA_016161895.1 Pinna nobilis | reverse complement strand
TTTTATTCATACATCTCATTCTATAGATGTATACTTTAATTATAAGAAGTATTGTATTATTTATATTTGTAATGGGATCTTTTTGGTCGAATAAACCAAATAAACATACTTCTTTGTTTAAAGGAATAGAATATTTTAAGCTCAATTATTCTTTTGAAATTATTCAGTAAAATCTGCACTTTATCACATGAAATGATGAAAATCATATTCATCATCTGGCGACAAGAGAATCTTGTCTAGACAAATCTTTATTTCTATGCGAAACCATTATTAATATTGCAGGTATATACAGCGACGGTATATGTCCTGTTTTTAGACTACAGACTAGTAAACAAGTTGAAGATTCTATAAATCGATAATTCAAGCTTTTAATCCATCGACCGCTTATTCCTTGGATACCTTGGGTATTGAAATTGCGACGGAAAACAAGTGATGCATTCAGTGGTATATAATAAGGCTTTGATAACAATCTTTCGGAATATATACCAAAAAGAAAAAATGATAGACAATAAAACCGTTCCATCTTCATTTCCCCCTTACACTCATTTCCTTCGTGATACTCTACCAGACTGCTATATGCCTGCTTCTGTTGTGAATTCTATTCAAAGATCAGTATTCATCAATTGTATGTACGATATATTTTATATCCGATTTATTTATTTATTTATTTATTTATTTATTTATTTATTTATCGATTCATTCATTCTTTTACTTATTTTTATTTATCTATTTATTTCAAGCAAAGATGCAGTGATATATTTAGAATTATCAAAGTAATTTAGAAGGATTTAAATCCTTAAATTTAGAAGGAAAGGCGTCTGGTTAAAACGAAATAAAATCGGTTTTCAGAATTCTTTTCTCATCAGAAAAATATCATTTCGAAAATAAAGTAATTTCATGTAAAGAGGTATCCCCAAGGGTCTCTGACCACCATAGTACAAACATCTTTGTTGTATTGTGCTATCGAAACAACTTTATTGTTGATGTATTGTCGATAAACACCCCGCTCGAGAATCTTCCACTCATATGGAAACGTCACCGAATCCTGATGTTTCGCTGTGATATACCATGTACACGTTCGTTTCAAGAGAGACAACTCCCATGCATTTAATAAGCGATACAGCTAAGCAACAATCTACTTGTCTTACACGAGGCCTCCNNGGTTGGCCGTCCCTGTCCTTCGGATGAGACAGTAAAAACCGAAGTCCCGTGTCACAGTAGGTGTTGGCACGTTAAAGAACCCTCCCTGCTCTACGGCCAGCAGTGCCGAGCACAGGCAAAATTTGTCGCCCTTCACCGGCACACATATGAGTGAAATATTCTTGAGTGGGACGTTAAACAACAACGCAACAACAACAACAACTTGTCTTACACTGTTTGCGGTTATAAAAAGTGATGTAATATTGTAAAACAAGCATGTTTTTGAGCGTGTTTAATGTAACTTCCAACAATATCTTGGTGATGTCACGATGGTATTTTACATATGTTTTTTTAATCTAGAATTGCTAGAGATTAAACTCTGCACAAGAAATATCAGTTATGTGACAAACCCAACCTTGATTCTCAACCTAATTCTTTAACTTCGCTCTCTGCTGAATATGTAATGTTTTTTAGTAAATAACGCATAGATTGGTTACTGTGTTGATCGCATCTATCAAAATTAACTTTAAGTAAAGGACGAAACCTGCCAAGTCTGCTTCAGAATTTGATTTAGCCTGGTGATTGACAAACAGGGACAGTTCAGAGAAAAACTTTTCTATAAAAGAGATGGTTTCAATTTCAAAATCGGAACCTATCATTACGTGTATTAATTTTTTTTGCAGCCCCTGCTTATGGAGAATACATCTATCAGTTGATAAATTAATTACAAGCATGTGTATCCTATTTTTGATAGAGGGTTGCTACTGACAGGGAAGCTTCAAGGGTTCCTTATGATTGAATTAAAGTCAATTGCTTCGAAAGATCATGAACTTAAAACATCATAACCTGGTTGACCGTAACAGAGTTCAGGAGCTGACGATGATCAGTAATATGCTACCCTTGTCGTATACCCAATCCCGGCTTCGTTTATCGTTTACGGCTATAACCATATTCGAAGCATAGATGACAAGCGTGGTGTAGGAGTTGCAAACCGCTCTGGAACACCTGAACTCAACCCCGGATTTGGTGCGGTTTGTGTTATTACTCTATTCTTAGTATTAAATGTACATGTATTACTGATTGTAGTACTTTCACCTTTTGTTTTGGCTATGTTGCTGTATGTCGATTTTAGAATTTGAATTCCTTTTGTATCCTTGACACAAACATGCAAACACATTGGAAAACATAAAAATACATGCTGTAACTATCGGGTTAGGTTTTATATATACCAGCATCTTAATATATTTCTACATCCCTCCCAGCCTTTTGGGTCTATGATTAAATACACATCTCAATACACATATAACATTGCCTCTAACACTTTCGAACTGCACTTAAACACATAAAAAAGAATGACTTCTGTCAAACACTATTAAGACGGACTTTTCACACTTCAAGAAAAAATAGATGCTAGAACAGATCTCTATATATCAGTGGGGAAACTCACGGTGGTTAAGTTGACTTTTATTCACTTTTGGCATATTGCCGTACTCAAATACCAAACGAGGATGTCTTATCATTAGAAGTTGTCTCTCTTTATGCTAATGCGTAACATTACTTGAAATTTCAATATCCCCTTTATAACATGAATAAGTTATTTTGAGGATTAGTTTGGAAACAAAAGCACAGTACATAAAACCTTAACCGCAACCGGTCTGTGTATATAAATACACATGTAAATAAATAAATATATGTATATCTAATACAGAAAAAGTGGCATTTGTAGACTGATGGATATTATGAAGAAGGTATTTTATTAAGTTAAGAGCTATTGACAATTTGGAAATTTCAGTTAGGATTAATTTATATTTCCTAGTTTTGTCATAAGACCTAACCTTTTTACAGTATAAAAGTAACTCCAACCATTCCGAACCGAACGTATTTAGAAACAGATATCTAAATCTGTTTTCTTTCAAATTTTAGGGGATTTGTTTGGGATTGTCCACAAGAAAAAAAGATAGGTTTTCTGTTACGAATAGTTTAGTACAATATTGCGTTTTCTTTTAGATAAGAAAGAATCAAGTTTATAATATCATGCTCTGTTTTATTTCATGCCTACAGTTAGTGTTCCAGTTTTCTTTTTTTTTTTTTACATGCTTGGCTCTGGATCTTATAGATAAGTGGCATTATATTTTTGGTCAGGGATAGAGCTAGAGCTTTGATATAAGTTCGAATGCTAAATATGATCTATCTGTTCTGTAGATGAACCCTTTTCTGTACATATAGTTCAGGATAAAATGTAAAGCAAATTAATATGCACATTGACTCTTGATGCTTTTACTGATAACGTTGAACTCAAACAAGACGGGCTTCCTAAACGTGTGATGCAGACGACACGACCAGACGACCGTATTATGAATGAACATTATAATTTTTACGTCTGTAGCCGCAGTTTCATCAAATATGTGTTGACAGATAATGGGCAAATCGATGTCACTTCAATTTTCAAAACATTACCTTACCGGATAATGGAGACAAATAAGGGGTACACCAAGTGCAAACGATTGACATCCCCTCCCTTTATGGATGTTTTATCATACTATCATACACTTAAAATTCCGACCTCTTATTTCCTGTTGTATCTAAGACATGGCATGGATACACATTTATTATCAGTGTTCGTTCCCACACTTACTTGATTTTTGTAGAAGCATAGATTTTACCCGAGATATGTAAATTTTTGTCATTCATGTCAAATTCCTTGTACCTACTATAAACTGGCTCCTTTATGATTTAGTTTAATGAATGATGTTTGTAAGAATAATAAAATTGAGCATAATGTTATCCTATTTCATGGCAAATATTTGTTAAACAGTGATGATAACATAATTTGCTTGGCATTACCATGACTCATGTACTTTATTATTAATTCATTATTTATTCTTCTTTACCTAGTATTCTTCGCACGGATGTAATTCTTTTTTATTTTTAATACGGCTCTCGACAATTTTAAGCAATGCAGTGGCGTCCGTACCCGATTAACATTTATCCTGGTCATGACTATGGACTTCTCTCAACTTAAATAGCAAATTTCCCAGCATAATGAGATTCGACGACGCCGAAAATGAACCAGATATAAAGCGCACTTACAACTAAGAGGCAGAGACCCCCTGACATTTATGACAGAGTATTCGGCAATAAGGCCGATATTTAAAGATATATGAAAACAAATTCTGCTACTACCAGAACGTCCGCCTGTTTTATTTCTATGGCAAATTAGTCCGTATGAATGTATTTCCATTGGTTGCATTTCATACTATGAAGCCTTCTAAAGAGTTCGGTAAGGAAGCAAACCTAATCGCCATTTCATGATATCAAGTCAGAAATATTGACCACGGATGAAAACAAATACTAAATATGGAAAGTTCTAAAATTTAATTCATTCGTATGTTCTCGTCATTGCATATTGACCGTGTGTGTATATGCACTGTCTTGCGATTTGTACCAAACAAATTCGAAACATGTATGTTGTTATGCGTGTTACTGAAGTTAGTATTTGGCGATCGAATATCGGACCACATGAATTCAGAAGTCAAATTTTTAAATGGACTTTCTTCTAAAATCGGCCATGCCCATGTCCCGGTAGGCATCTATCTTTAATTAGACAATTCCTATCTTACTCTTTTTTTTTTACACTTTTACAACTATTTCCGGATAAGGCTCATTCTAGAATCTGAAACATAAGTGGCACGACGGATGCCGCGCGTGGAGAGTTGCTTACCCTTCCGGAGCACCTAGATTCACCCCGAGTTTTTTGTTGGGTCGAAATTACTTCGTTCAATTGTATTTGTTGTTATGTGGAGTAGTACTGTCCCCTTTTGTTTGGGTTTAATGTTGCCTGCAGTCCGATTTTTGAACGTTGAATGCCCTCTTAATGAATCTAAAATTATTTTTGTCGAACATGTATTTTATAGGAACTTGAGTATTTATATCCCTATAAGCGCCTTCCTTATTACCTAATTTACATTAACTGGTAAGTATACTGTAGACATTTTATCTTTATTACATCTCGCATTACATAATTTTGAGATGAACAAGAAATGGTGACATAATCATGATATTGGTGGGGAAACTGACACAATTACACACGCTTTACACCAAACTTTATTGCCACACTAAAATTTTAATACGTCTCTGTGGTATCGATAGATGATAAGAAGTAGGAGTGTAGTTGTAGACGTAAAAGTCATAACTGTCATGGTGATGTTTCTTTGCCGCTTTTTTATGTATATACAACATCACCTGATACGATTATAACTGTGGCAGTGTAATTGCTTATATGACCATCAAAGAAATCAGTTTCTTCAGTACCACTGCATCACCAAAACTTTTGTCATATTCCATATTTAATGCTAAATTTTTGCGGATCTTTTGTACTAGATTCCAAAAATGTTTATGCATTTCCGGTTTCAGTTTTTCATTAAATTAACATCCATTTCATGCTGAGCTTCATCAATATGTAATTGAAAAATATGAATTCATACAGTTCCACTTTTCCAAGCCGTAATTGTTAATTGTCAGATAAAACTGTAAAAGTAATGAAAATCGATAAATGTGATACCTCCTGTATAGCTAAATAGAATATGAAATAAAGAGTTGAGCAAATAAAAAGATTAACAAAAATCCGTCTGCTAAATCATATTTTCATATTTTCAATCCGTGCCTATTAAAAAGTTGACAATTGAAGATAACAAGGGAGCAATCAAAAATGCAAAAATCTAAAGGCAGACAAAACCATGGCCAAAACAAAAAGGGACAATAACACAAACAGTAATCAACACAACAAGACTTGTAAAAATTAAAAGTAGAGTAAAATGAACCCTACCAAAATGCGGGAAAGGGTTCAGGTTCTCTGGAAGAATAAGCAATGCAACTCCTATTCCGCACGCGGCATCCGTCGTGTCACAAATTTTCGATTAAACTTCAAACTCGTATCATTTGGCCTTTAACTCGTATTGCGTAATCTGCAGCTAATACGGCAACTATGACTGGCATATATAACGTCGAACCTTGATGAACAGAACAGCACAGGGAGAATCATTATACTATAATGCACGTCCCAAACTATTTTTAAAAGAATTCAAGTTTCAATTTTGTGAAAAATCGTGAATTAAAGTCTTATTTTAAAAAAATCTTATGAAATTATTTTTGAAGAGATCATGATATTGGCATGAGATCATATTTGATTACAATTCTCTCTAAATGTCTCGTCTTAGATTTTAATTACTATACACAAACACACACAAAAACAAAGAAAAGAAAATTCTTAGATTACTTAAATGCCACAATAACATAATAATGTTTTACATATCTGATATACCAAAACTGTAATTACAGGTAAATAAAGAGTTAGTCAGTTTCTTCTTTGATTTATGGCGAGAGCTGATGAGTATGTGTACGTATCAGTTCTTTTTCTCACTTTTTCGATTTAGTTTATCTAATTGTTTGTTAAAATACTCTATATCATATCTGATATGGCTAACATTTAAATTTAGTGTCCGTTAATGTCTAAGCTGTCGGAACTGAAAAATTTGTTTAATCAAAAGACAGGTATGTTAATTATTTCATAAATATATCTCTAATTGACATTCATTTTCCTCATAAATGCCTAATTTACACCTGTTGTCTATTCATCACCGGAATTAGTAAAGTACATAATTAAAATGCACATATCTAAACTACATATTGACGACATTACGGTAAACCATCTGATGCAAGCTTGAGGAAGGCCTGTTTGTAAACAGTGTATATCTCAATACCGGCATGACAGCGTTTGAAAGTTGCTTCCATTTGTATTAGTCGGTGGGCGTGATAGGGGATCCTTATTCCGCCATTGCATCTGATCTAACAAAACAAATGTTCAGAGATCGATGCTTCACCTGTTTCCCTGGTCAAATTATATTTCGGTACCTGCGCTTTGTTTATCTTTACTTGAATGCTTAAAGCCAGAGCAATGTATCACATTTAGGGTCTTTGTCGAATGTTGGGGAAATATTTGTTGAATATGGTCTAATTGATTGTCCCCACCTTTGTAAGTACTAGATGAACAGTGGCATTTGTCAAAAACCCGTCAGTCATGGTGATGTTGTCTTATAAAAATGTATTTAGCGATTAGGATAATGCACATGGAAGTGTGTACCTTAACTTGGAGGCTATATCTCTTACAATTCGACCGCAACTGCATCTGCGGTTAGGCGAAGGTGTAACTTTAAAAGGTGTGAACTAAAACCGATGTGTGGTTAATACATGTAATGTTTATCTATCGGAAAATTAGTACATTGAATTAAGGCCAGTCGCTTTCTTAATAGTGACGACATGATAGATATAATATTTTAGATCTTTATTCATAGCAATAATCTGTACCATTATTAAGTATCTGTATATCTATGATCTGAATCATTATAAATGTTCTGTGTTCACAACATTTATTCTTATTTCATACTTCCATTCTTATCACGTATTCTTTTTATTGTCTTCGCATTGTCTAAATCGCGGTGTGTCCTGTTGCTGTTATTGCCTTGTCAGTGAACGCTCGAACTCTCATAAAATCTTTATTTTCAAATTGGTTGATTAGTTGTTTTATTGTTTAACGTTCAACTCAACATTCGAACCTCTCACTTTTATGGAGACGTTATTGTTCGCCGGTGGAGGGCGACAATTGACCTGTACCCAGCACTCAACACCGCTGTGCAGTGAGGGTTCTTTAAAGTGCCGACACCTACTGTGACACGGGGTCTCTGTATTTACTGTCCCATCCGCAAGATAGGGACAGCCAACCGCTGCGTGGCGCGGACTCGAACCTTTGACCTCACGTTCAAAAGGTGAATATTCTTGCCAGTAGGTCCCGTCGGTCCCTGTAATTTTCTATAATCTTACATCAGTGGTATATGGACTGAGGTATAAGAGACAATACTCTCCTGACTTTGTCATTGTGGGTCACTTTCAACATTTTTTCCGTAAAATTATGTCCGAATGAATCAATTCAGATTTAGAAACATTTTGCTCTAATCTATGCTTTTGTTCTGAGTTCTGAGAACGTACCCATGCTGGTCATATGACTTCATCTTTTTTCTTATCGTCTGTTATACAAAGTAACAGTCAAACAGAACAGAACTTCGAATCCCGGACATTTGTTTCCTATTTTTTTTTTATTATTGTTTAGTTATAAAAAAAAATTTGACGGTATCAGAAAATGAAGATAAATAGCTGTTGATTTAAATTATACAATACCAACTTTCACTGTGTTTTGTAGCATTTCATTTGTGAAGTTTGTACTTATAAGACTGGCTTAATGTCCTAAATAAAATACTTTTCGTTATATTGAGGGCTTCATATAATCGTGTATGCCCGGAGCTCAAGATTGTTGTGCATCACAGGAGTTTAGTGCACCAACACCTTTCGTCGGACTCGGAATAATCCGAGTCATATGTAGCTTTCGCTGCAAGTGCCGACATTTAGCGAAAAAAAAAATACTACCTACCGGTATTTCATGGTTTCTAAGATTACAAAATTGTCCGAATACAAAGCATCCTGACAAGAAACATGCTTTATAACCACTAGGTAACCGACACGACCCATTAGATATGCTTTGAATTTATCAATTCAATCCTACAATACGTGGACAGCTTTCTAATTTGTTCATCAAAATGAGTCTTTCTTCGCTGAAACTTTTTTGTAGTTGAAAAGTTTGTAGAAGGTATGGAATAATGAATACCTCCGCATGAATATAATTTCACGGTGAATAGAACATTAAAGTACTTATCAAATTTTAATACCTTGTTAAATTCATTTTTGCTTTTCTTTGTGGTTTATATCTGTAGCACACGCACCCAGATATTAGAAAATGAAAATGATTTTCCTCAATGACGGACAAGAAATATGTTTTGTACGCAATTCGAGTCGGACCAGTATGGTTATGACCAATCACAGGGAATCGAGACTCAAATCTAAAACAACAGATCGGCTGACATGCAAATACGATATACATAAAATGTATAAAACTATAAAAGCTTGACTTTTAGTAGATTTTCTGGTCTTTTATCGGGTTTTATATGCGTAGAAAGGTGAAATGATAATTGTGGCCATGTAGGAGAAACCAATTTATTCATAAACTATATATGTCAGAAAAAGTTTTAAAGAGAATTGTAAAAAAATCGGTAAAATGACCGTTTCTTATTTAATTGACACATATTTTTCACTTGATGTTAAAAGTTCAAGTGACATGGTCTATAATTCTAGTTTATATATGTATTTCTTTCACGATGTAAACTAATGTATTTTCTTGAGCCGTAACATCAAAGTTTCACTTTACTTAGACACACTTGTCACTGATGTTGTTTTGTTGTTTAGTCAAAATACTTTCATTTCTAACAAAACTCCAGGCGGAAAGATTTGTCAAATTTGTAGTTGATACATCATCTGCAAATTCAAGGGGACGGAATTTCTCCAAATCTTGCAAGGTAGCAAACGAAATCGTAAAATGAAAAGTGAAAATCTATGCATGAAATAAGTGTACATTTGCATTTTCAGCGTCATTAGAAACGTTTAAAAACTGAAAACAAGCCTTTTTTATCAGCTTTATCTAAAACACATTATTAAAGAGGATATTTTATTAATGTTATTATATAAAAACATTTTTTGATAATCGGATTATCCTTCCTTAACCATCTTTATTTCATTACCCTGTTATAATATCTTTTATTTAGGAATATGTTGTCAAAATCCACGCGGAGTTATTTCTCGCTTCCTTCCCCTGACTTTGTCTGTAGACTCACGGCGTGTATGACCGATCAATATAGGATACTTATTCCTTCATGACACATATATTTATATTGAGAGATCTGTTACGGCCTTGTATTTACTGGATCTGTGCATTGTCTTGTTGTTGAATGGAATCTGTCATCTGTATTAAAAAATCAAGTTTAAAGTCAACATGCCGCTTTTTCTGTCGGTTTCATAACCTTGATTGCAATAGCAATGTTTCATTATAAAATTATCTTGTATTTCTTGTATGATTGTGGTTGTTGAATTTTCTCTACCGATTTTGACGATACTTCGTGTCTCAATTATTTCAGCAGAATTTGACTGTTGACTCGCGGAGGGAATGACCGGTTAGCAGTGAAGCTTACTTCATGGCACCTGATCCCACCTCTTGGTTTCTTTCGTGTGTCCATTTTCTTTTGTGTCCATGTTTGTCCAATATTCACCAAATCTATATATTGTCTGCTAATTCTTATGGCGACTGATACACTGGTAACCGTCAAATTATATAAGAAACATTGATGTTCAATTCTCTTTGAATTATACACAACAGTAGGACTAACGCGGAAAAGGTACTTGATCCCATTTAGCAATGGATATAAACTTTAAAAGTGCATGTAAATTAGGCGTGTATTGATAAAACAATCCTAGCGATGAAGTGGATGTTTTCTGTGCTTAATTGATTGGCATGTATTAGTAAACTTAAATGCTGTTGTTTTATCACCAAATCAGATAAAAGTATAACTCATGAGAACCAGTGGAATGTAGGCTAGTCTTTCTTATTCCCCTTTTCATCCCCACAGAATATCTTACTTTGCATGACCCCTCAGCAGACGACAGCTACATTTGGTACCGGTTTAGTGTTTGTCATTCAATGGCTCACTTTTCCTGAGACATTTGCGTAATTTCAAGACTAAATAACACTTATTTCCCTTCCAGATAAAATTGTATCTGTCAACTGCAGTTCAGTAAGGTTGGAATTTGAAGAGCTACATAAGTTGATTTGATGTAGTAGGCTAGCAAGTGCATATGGCAATACTGGGTCATAAACAGAATTGTACAAAACATTTTAATCCAGACCATTTACAGTGACTACCTTTAGCTAACTAGATCACATCCATGGATATTCCAACAAAAATCGACATTTTACCGAACTCCTAGGGTTTCTGTGGAGCATTTGCGATGGGTGTGGCACGCCAACAGAAAACACTGAAGGCTTCCTAATATTTTAACACTTCCCTGTAGACATACAGACTGTTCTCTGTAGTCTGCATGTATCCAGACTTACGTCAACAAACGTCTGTGTACATTGCAAGTTACTTGACACTGTTTTTCTTTCATGACAATGCATATATTAAGATACTTGATCTGTAACATTTTATACTTTTATGAGATACACAAACTCGAAGTGACTTCGTTAGAACATGGAATCTACGGATAATTATGTACTTACAGATATGTATGGTCGGGTACGATAACTCGTTCCCCCATATCGATGTGGGCGTTAGTAGAAAAGCTTATTATGAAATATGATGCTCTAGAGAAAGACAACTTTCATCACTGGCCGTTGTGCTTATGTTGTAAATTCATGAATCTTTAATTCATATAAAAACTGCTAATTTCGTCCTATGTTTGGCACTTATGGGCAGTAGTTATACTAGATCATATTAACTGTCTCGTCCGTCAGACAAAATACGTAAGCTCCTTTCAATGAGGCTAAAATCCTTTACCTTTCAGTCTGAAAAAACGGCTGCCGATTTGTCGGTAATTAAGGTTTAATCCGCGACATGGCAAACCGTAGTCGGAATCAACGGTAATCAAATTTTGAAATAAAAGTGTGGATCTTTCGATAGAAGAAGAGATCCTTGTTTGGTCAACTCTTTGTTTTGTATTCCTAGCAGTTATTAGATTGTTCACTGATGGCTATCTTTATCTTTTCATAAACTTCGGGTCACAGTCAGCGTTAGCGTCTTTTACAGGCCCATTACTTTTTAATTTCCCTGATTGCCGATCATAGAGCAGTATTTGAACTCTTATCCCTCATTCTATTATGTTTATATTTGCTTATTTTATTTCCTCTTAAAGCAAGCAAATGAATATAGCGTCTAAGTGCCCATACCCGCCATTGCTAGTGACGTAACAAAAGCTGTTGTTGAAAATTGACTGTTCCTTTGCGTACATTGACTTAACGGAAGTGAATGTGTTGTTTGCATCGCGAAATCAATGATGAATTATAACATATGATGTCCAAAATATAAATATGAAAATAAGCAATAAACTGTTATGTTATGGCGGGTAGGGTCTAATACGAACGTATTCAATTTTCCATTCGACCTTTGACCCGATATTAGACCATACCCGCCATAGCTTAACAGTTCATGGTTTAAATGTCTTCCTATAAATGAATTATCATAGAGTGACGCAGTAAGCAGCAGATAAACCAAACAAAAAGCAAATGACATAGCACGACATTCCGGAATCATTTTCTTGCTTTGTTTTTGGCTTTCTTGTTTACTGCTCGAATTTATTTGTTTGTTTGGAGCATAACTCTTGAAGAGATGAAATATCAATCGTACTAATGTCATATAGCTATTATTTTACGGCTCCTGTATGTCAAAGACTATAGAATTAGTATTTTATCACTACTAGGTATTATAAATATTAACAGTTAGATGATTTATTTCTCCCTTATTTAATGGCAGATGTGATCGGAAAAGAGGGGAACCTTACTCTTGAATGAATACATGTATATGGTTATCCTTTCTTTGATACTTGATGATATTCTTTAGCATGACTATTTATAGTGATTACTTTTTGCTATTTAGATCATGAACACAAGACATTTTCAACCCAAATCGACATTTTTACCGATTTCACTGGAACCATGGAACATTTGTGATGGGTGTGGCATGAAATTTGTTATTCTCGACATTGCTATTCTCGAAGTTCACTGTAGTTGTGAGGATTCCTGTTTATAGTATTGTCTCCTTCTTTGGCCATGGTGTAATACGTGACTAAATATTTTCTTGTATTTTATGTCCCTTGGTATCTTTTTTTTTAGATATGTTGACAAATTTTCATCGAATGATAATACATGTATAAGATACTAAGTAATTATTTACCCATCCGACTATATGAAAATCCGATAAACACAGAACATATACGAACATCTAGAAAATCAAAGTGTTATTGGTGTGTAAACCCTCTTCAACAAAACGACCTGTCACATCCATGATGGAGGCAAAAAGTCAAACACAAATGAAAAATGTGAGGAAAATGTTCCAAGCTTACTTAATAAAGACTAATTATCAACCACTATTCCATATCATTTTAATTNNTTACTATATGATGTCAACTATATCCAGGTACCTGAAGACGGTATTAGGAGCGCTATTATTTTAATGAAAAGAATATTACTTTCGTACTTTTCGGATAATTTCTCATACTATATTTTCATTGGTAGTCATAATTTCTTAACACTTATATTTCAAAACTGAAGACTCGAGTATGCTTTCAAACTTCCTCCGTGATTCTTTTGAAGTAGTAAAGTCGTTTTTGTTGTAGGGACATAAACACAGACACGTCTAATAGGCTATAAATTTCAAATGTAAACGAATAAATACAAAATACACACGCATAAAAAGAATCCATGATAGCATTTATTGAGTATAACAGCATGGAGTATTGTTTATTTAGATCCATATCATAAATCAAGTTTAATA
>JACSZP010017538.1:1195-13344 GCA_016161895.1 Pinna nobilis | reverse complement strand
GCGGATTCGAACCCACAACCTTATTATCAGGATTCGAATCCATAACCACTGAGCTATGGAGCCCCATTATAGTCTTCTTTCCAAAAGTGTGGTTACCTGTCTTATTCATCAAATGCAAACGTCACTTCCGGGGACCTAGCTGCACATTCCTCTGTATTATAATAAATCAACGCTTTATTCTCATCAATGCTAACGTCATTTTATCCGCAGATTAATGTCAATACTGTAAGAAAGAAGGGGTGATAATTTGTACTACTTGCACGTTATGGACTTCACTGAAACATTGCACAAAAGGTTAGGTGTGATTTATGTTTGACAGACCACTGTCTAGAATAACTGTTCTATTTCAGTAGAACATCTAAGGGAAAGTGATCATATTACACCAATGTGAAAATGGAATGATTGCGCAATCGTTACCTTACTATCCAGCTTGATTATTTCTCGTGTTCACATTTATACGTTTTATTTGGTCTCCACACATTATAGTTTCATTGTGTGGCTGCTATTGTTTGGATTTGCATTGTTGTGCATACATGCACGGCGCCATTGGAATCACAGCGTTAACAAAAGATGTAAAAAGGAAAACCCGAACCATTACGAAAACGTAAATCAGACTAAAATCTTAATCTCTGAAATGTTTGACAGCAAGACATTATCCTTTTACGATCGGAGTGAACAAAAAGTCAACGTGTAGAATGTTGAAATATTTGAACAGCCATAATGACGAACCGATTTGACATAAGTAATACTATTTGTCAAAGGAAATTTACAATAGATACCATATACACTGTGTATCAATCCTAATATTTTGCTTATGAAAAGGTTAGGTAGCAAACAACGATCGATCTCATAATTCCTATAAGGAAGACAAATTAAGAGTGGGACAAATACGGACCCGTAGATACACCAGAGGTGGTATCAGGTGCTGAGAGAGAGAGAGAGAGAGAGAGAGAGAGAGAGAGAGAGAGAGCTCATACACTTTCTGCAGTAATTTGGCCTTTCAAGTAGGGGTCCTCTCAGTTTAAAGAATATGCTACGAAGGACGTGTATTTTGCGG
Source organism: Pinna nobilis (assembly GCA_016161895.1). Classification (NCBI taxonomy): domain Eukaryota; kingdom Metazoa; phylum Mollusca; class Bivalvia; order Pterioida; family Pinnidae; genus Pinna; species Pinna nobilis. The sequence goes on along the minus strand of JACSZP010017538.1, from coordinate 12,287 downwards.
ATATATATCATTATGCTGCAAAGATGTTCTGGCTAAAATATTGTTGAATTAACGTGAAGCGCTAAAGAAAAGTTGTAGAAAGCTAATTTAGGGTGTATTGAACGATTATCTTCCACCGGCTGTAATTACAACTGCCCTCCATAATTTTCGTTAAAAAAAACCAGAAGCCATATTATTTGACTAATGCAGTTTTGAATATGACTTTTAAGTAGAGCATGTAAATTCGAAAAAATAATGCTTTTTTCATTATAAAACCTGAACAGTATAACAATCATATATATATATATTCCTATTTTTTCTCGTTTCGTATCAGACAGTGAAAAAAGTGCAACCCTGTATTTAATCATTCTTCTGTTTATCTAAGTGCGGTTCAGTTGTACGAATATCAGGGTATTGAAATATAAAAACCAAGGTCTCATTCTGGCAAGTTAGATATATCTAATATGGCCACTACACCTTCTGTGTAATGGGCCTTGCTATTTTTGCAAACACTCCGTAACATCACTAAATGTCCAGTACTAGAAAGACGATGAATAGGTGCTGCTCATTTTAGAGAGCAGTCGAGCTGGATTTTTCCAACACAAGAGGCAGGCTTTTATCTCGTTAAAAAGATAGTACACATTAATGTGACCAGTGTATTGATAAACAATGCTTAAACCGCATGCAAGTAAACTGAAACTATAAAGTATGTACTTAAGGATAAATGTCAATATGGCATTTGTTTACGTAAAGAATATTAATTCTTAATAGAGACCAGATGAAGTTGCGCAAGTGAAGCATGTAATTCAATGCACTGAAATTGATATTAAATTTACAATTCAATACCTTTGACATTATCAAAATATTACTTTATTACTATGAGAATTGTTTATGCAAATGTTAATTTTGCACGGTCGTCACGTGAAAACTAATCTTTGGTGGTTAGCATTATTCATGGTGCATGTCGTTCGGTCAATTCTAAACAGACATGCACTTAGCGACCCGGTAGATGTGTTCCGCCGTTTAGATTGTTAGGGAGTAGTTCAAAATTGTTCGGTACATTTTGAAAATTACTCAGGTTTGTTTCAATAATATCCTTCTTAGTATTGTGAGAAAGATTAATGAGGCGAAATTTCTTAGAAAATTGTATTTCTTTGAATGATAGGGAAATGAGAAGAAATTCTAGGTAATTATAGTCAACATTAATATCATCTGATGTGCTACTGAGACGTGTTTTGTCTGTATAATGATAGAAATGTCACACACAATGAAGTAAATGCTGTTCTTTTCAGGGAGATGTTTTGGAGCACAAGAACGGTGCACCGTTGTCCAAATCGTACCATGATTCAGAGAAAGGATCAGGAATTTATGACGAAATCGGGAAGGAAACCCCAGTGAGACCCCAGAACAATGGAAAACCCAACGGAGCCCCTAACGGAGAAACGATAGTTCCGGCTTCAGTAGATGATGTGTATGCCGTGCCCGACAAACGCAAGAAGAACAGTGACGGATCGCCTAAAATTGGTATGTCGAAAGGCAATAATTTATGTATTACGTGATACCCCATAACGTTTTTACAAGACAAATACTGTATCTTCAGTGACAATGGATCAGTACTCTATGTAATCATCCTATAAAATGATATTAGCATGACGTATAGTCCTCTTGCTTTATTCCATCACTAATAAAACAATAGTCCCCCACAAATGTTATCGCGGTACATGAATTAGTTCCATAACAAAAAAATAAAGATCATGTGCGTCGTATTTATCATTACTCAGAATATTAGGGGTGTAAAAATGTGGATTACCAGGGATTACGAGAAAGGTGTTGAGGAAATAAGAAAAAATTGAAAAAATCTATCTGTGCTTGCTGTTCTGTAGTTGTGAGCGTCACCGAATGCCGTTTAATTGTGATATTAGTGGCCTACTTAAGACCAAGTAGCAGTCAGTTGCCTTACAATACCAACTGTGGCTATGAGTCTGGTTTACTACAGGTAGATCGAACGGCAGGGAATGTCACTTACACCCTTAGTGGTTTTGAAAATATACCTCCTTATTGCAGATGTTATACTTATATTGTAAGTATGCCACGCTTTTTTCTGATTAGGTTTTTGTAATTTCAGATGAACAACTCGACGTCATCAAGTTCATAGATGAAACCACAGATGACGAATTAGATGCCAAAGAAGGGGACAGGTTATTGGAGGAATCCGAGAACGACGCCAACGAGAGGCATGCTAGCCAGGCGTCAATACCAAATGGGTCCGTACGCCACAGCAAAGACATGGATCAGGACGACGAAACATCTCCTCTTGTTGCAAATGAGGACAAAGATTCCACCTCGGACCAATCACCATCTCCATCTCCCGAGGGGCAGGAGGAAGAGCAGCAGGGGTCGGAGGAAAGAGGACTTGAAGATGCGGATCAGAATGAATCGATGACCTCGGTCACTAACGAAAGTGACAATCCTCTAATCGACCAATCATGAGATGAAAATAAATAAAATAGGGAATGAGGACAATTGTCTAGTGAATGTATACAGAAGGCTTCTTACAAGTGTGCTGTTAGCCCTGGTTCTTGGGCATTATGGTGCAGGATGAATGCTATGTAACTTTCAAGGACTGATGCGTGCTACCATTTTGAGAAAAAAACACGCCATTCTGCAAAATGGCCGACTACAGCAAGACAGACAGTTTTGTGGTTAGCAATGGTGCTATCATAGCATTTAATGTAGATTATGAGAAGGAAAACCTTCTTGCGTATAATCTATAGACCACGTAAACAAATATGTCGAGTTTGATTCAAATTTATATCATCAGAGCTTTGGTTGACATTTTGTAGTAGTTATTTTGTAGTTGTTTCTTTGCCCATTTACAATCATTCATTTGATGCATGATAAAAGCCATGTCTATTATAGTTGGCCCTTTTTTGTTGTATTTATTTATTCACTTAACGTTTTGCTTAATGTATAATGTGAGTCACAAATGATAAAGACGGCTAAAGTTTGAAGAAAGACAAATCAACAAGCTAAAGCATCCACAAACACGTATACACACATATATACATACATATAAATATAATGATTAATTGCATGAAGTGTATGTGTTGTCCGCGTTCTTATTTATTAGTAATGTTCAACTGTGTTTGTATATTATCGCCTTTTCATATTAATTCATAAGTTGTTTCCACATTACTTTTAGTTGGCATTTAGGGAAGGGTTAAGTACAGGGTCAGCCGGATATAGATACCCTTTGTTATATTAAGAATTATGATTATAATATTATACTTTTTTGGTAAGAATGCAAACGCCCATGTCATATTTGACTCAGATAACGTTCAACGTTACGTTAGCGGTATCAGATAGGCGTGTCTAAATGGGCGATCGTCTCTTTACTAGAAAATTCTTATTAATAAAGATAAGATTAAAAGGAGAAAAAATTCAGTAGTTCAGTTTTGATTCGTACATAATTAGAAGTATTTTGATAGATAAATTCAGAGTATAATTTCGACAAAGTGGGAATAGATTCATTCTCGATTTTTATATTTGAATTGTGTGATGTAAAATCAATCATTACATCAATTGATCTCACAATGTGGCATCTCTAAGTAAAAATAAAACGTAAAAAAAGATATTCGACGATCTTAGTGCTAAAGATATGACAAGTGTAGAATAATGCCGATCTTAATGTGGAAAATACATGCAAATCCCAAACGGGATGGGACCAGGTGTCCAGAAGGAGTCATCGTCCCCTGTTTGTATACCACACCCGTCGTAAATAGTTCCACGGAAAAACTACAAGTTTGGTAAAATGTCGAATTCGGTTGAAAACGTCAACGAATACTTAATTAAATTCTTTGTTTACGCTTCATATTTATGCATAATGTAGTAAATGTTTTATCACAGTTACTGATATAAGTTTCTTTTAAATTGTAGATGTAGAATTATGCTTGCAAATGTGATTTAAGACATGTACTAATCATCATAATTCTAGGTTTAAGTATCAATTCGAAGACTTATCAGAAATTTATTTTTCAAATCAGCCGTTATAATTTTCAAGGTCTTGGCTAAGATATGCCTGTTGTAATCCCACGGAAAAGTGCTAGTCTCAGTACCAGGATTGAGTCTAATTTTCGACATGAGGTTTATTACACATTTTTAAAAAAAGTCTTGCTGATAAACGTATGTACGTGTGTGTGCTAGGATCTATTAATTGAGCTGAGGCAAAAATGTGATTCGGCAAAATACAAAACCGATTTTGAAGCTTTGCATTATAAGATAAAACAGAAAAGTGCTTATGTTTATTAAATGTTTGTCACATTAGTGCGGTAAACATACAGCCAAACAATATTCATATTTACAATATGTAAATAGAAAAAAGCAGAAGAATAATGTACATGTATTTATAAAGAAAGTAGTTCCTGATACACATATTAGTACGCGTAGTACTGGTATTATCAAAAGATCTGATTGGTCTTCTTTGTAAGTTATTTTATTTTGTTTTCTTGTGAGACGTTTTACATACAATGTACCTTCAAGAAATATAAATGTAATTTGTAGATATTCACGTTGGTTTTGTTTTGTTTTTGTTCTTTTTGTTATTATATGATATATAATCTCCAAGAGTCATCAATAGTCATATACATCAATTGTAATTTATATACAAATGCCAATACAAATGTAAAATGAAAAGAAGCATGAATAGATTAGAGCGTTAAAACCAAAGAAAATAAAGTCATTTTTCACACTGTATTATCTTGCCGACACACTGTCAAATTAGTTTCTCTCTCTCTCTCTCTCTCTCTCTCTCTCTCTCTCTCTCTCTCTCACACACACATACGCACCAATCACTCGAAAAAGTTCATGCAGTATTCTCACTGCAAATACAAAAAACAAGGTACTGATAAACTTCTGTAAACATACTTGTCATTTAGATTTTGTAACAAACTGAAAATTAAGATACCATGACCAATAAAATCAGAACAAAGTAAAATGTAGTTATTGAAGATGATAGTTTACATCTCAAACACGAGTTAAAACCCCTCTGTAAGATTTTTCTATTTCAACGTTCAGTTTCTACTTTTGAATTAAAATATTTCGGAAGAAAAAGGACCCGTTCTCTGTAAAAACATATAGACTAGTTATTACAGTGTACGAGAGAGAATATTGCTGAATTGATGTTTAAGTACGAAATCGGTCAATTCTCACTGTTTGAAAGGCTTCCATCAAGACTAATGGACTATTCCAATGTTCTCATAAGGAATATAGTTATTATAAGCAGAATGTCCCAACTGGCTAGAAGATTGTCGAACTTGGTATTAAGCAATACAAAGACAGACAAAACGAACAGTCAAACACACAAACGAATTCACGTACATAATAAGTATAATGCGTATTACTGCCAACATACATATACATGTATATATATATAACTAATTTAGACACCAAATAATGAAACTTTTATAGAAATCATTATTACACTCTGGCTGTATAAATTTTGTAATTTTTTGATGTGTATTACATGTAAATGTATTGATTTTTTATATTTTAAAAATTACTTTCTCAACAAAATTGATCCATATTTGAGACTGGGATCAAATTTTTTTTGATTATTAGTATTACCTAACCGATTTGTCTTCTGGATTTCTATGTTTAATATACAGAAATAAATATATTCACTTGGCATTGTCCATTTTTGTGGTCATTGTTTCAGTATAGTCAAACGATATATACTCTTAGTCTATCTGTTATTAACATTTAACCAACCTTTCTTCCACTTTTGTCCAATTATCATTCAAGTTATCTTTGCCTTTCTATTTACCTATCTCTCATTATATAAGGGAGTCTTTGTGATTCCATGTTTGCTTGTTGCCTTCTCATCGTGAGGTCAAGGGTTTGAATCCGCTCTTCGGGGCGACTTGCTTTTCAAGTCCTTATGATGAGGTAGCAAAACCCAGGGCCCCGAGTCACAGTAAGTGTCGGCACATCAAAGAACCATTACTGCTTAATAACCATGGCAACAGAACAGAGGCCAAATTTATCACCCTTCACCGGCATGAGTGACCACTTCCTATACGTTAAAGATTCTTAAGTGGGACGTTTTACAGCAATATAACCAATCATCTATCGGTCATCTTAATGTCTTTGTATAAATCGTTATCATCACTCCTCAGCCTATCTACCTTTTTCCCTGCCTATATTACACACCGCATCTTTCGTTACCTATCTCAATTTCACCCTCTGCTTTCAAAATGAGATTCGCAAATACATACCTGTGAGCTATCGCTAGCTAATAAATACAAATGAAATAAAAATGCAATAACCTAACTATTTCGTACCTTAAAGTACAATGGACATAACAGAGCAATTAAATGATACAATTTCTTTCAAACATATCAAAATGATATATGAATTAATATTGTTAGACAATGCGGGATTTCGTTTCCTTGAGGTTACCGGATACGATAGGGACAGAATATTTGACTTCAGATGAAATTATATATTCCCCTGGATGGTAGTAATGAAATTAAACACCTTTAAGTATTCCATTATTATAAATATCCGGAGTTCAAAGTGAACAATACATATGTAGGAATATTGCTTACATGAGATATATCATCGCATCGGGGCAATTTATCATCACAAAGATCTTTCTCAACGTTAAGGTTATTAATTTCGTATGTATATATAATCTATCTATCTATCTATCTATCTATCTATCTATCTATCTATCTATCTATCTATCTGTCTGTCTGTCTGTCTGTCTGTTTGTCTGTCCGTCCTTCCGCCCTTCCATCCATCCGTCCACCAATTCATCAATATATCTGTCTTTTTATGTATCTCTCTACCTGTTTATCTGTGTGGATGTGTGTTTCTTTATGTCGCTCCATCCGTCTAACTGTTTGGAATTGTTTATATTGTTGACCTAAATGATATACCTATACCTATGTACTTACAAAATACATAAAAATGTACGTCAGTGAGTTCTCCTTATTAAATTTTTACCCCTCAGCTGAATAATAGTTCATTGCTGATTGGTTGAGCGGTATCCCTGAAACTTTTTATGAAATTACATACATAAAATATAATATATTTTAATTTAATTTTAATTCGGAAAGAAAAGTGCATTAAAAAGATATTTGTATCTAAGGTACTTTCCAGAAAAAAATGATGTAGCGTGTTCGTCTTGTGTTATTAGTCGATACAGACTAGAAAGAAAGTTTCACATCCGATTTTTACATAGTAAGACAAAAAGATTATTGCATTGTTTTGAATGTATAGCATGCTTGGTTCCGGAACAGGATTTCGATCACGAATTTACAATTAGAATTTGTTTTTATACCTGCACATGCATAATCCGAGACCTCATGTACGGTATTTAATCATCCTGTGAAATTTACCCTTTTCATTAAATATCAAATGCTTAAAATGGAAGAATAACGAGACGTTTAAATAACAGTCATAAATTACTGTCCAGTAATATAACACTTTGACTGTAGAAATCTTTTTAAATTGTTAATACCAACTGAGATGTGTTGGTTTTGTGTAGGTGTGTGACGAAAGTAGAATTTGATTATAGAGCTTTTGAGTTCATGACTTATTTATGATGAGCAATGTTAACCATTTTGTCATAATAACAAAATAACAAAAAGTAGCCGGTGTCCTGAAAAAATAATGGAAACATTTTGGTGGAAAACAGCAATCCACACAACAAGACGCTTAAAACAAAAAATTGTAAAAAAAAACAAGCACCTCAAAAAACCGGGGGTGAGTCCAGATGTTCCGGAAGAGTAAGATATCCGACAAAAAAGATTTACATTTTGTTCGGAGGAAGAACTAGCATACTGTTAGGGCTATGGGATTATGTACAGCCTACATGTGAACCACTTTTTATACTTTTGGTTATATAAACATTTTAAGTGCCTAAAGATCTAATGAATCTTAGTGTGTCAGCGTTATTTATCAAACATTTTTTTTCCAAATCAGCTGAGAGCCAAGTTTTGTATGCCTACTTAAAGTGACTCAAAGGTACAAACAGCGTCATGATTTAATGTTACCGAGAAACGCAGCGCCGCCCTGGTGACCTTGCTTCTGTGTCCCTGTTTAAACATTTTAAAACGCACAAAACATTGCAAACCTTTATTAAGGTATGGTCATTAATGTTTGTCAGTTTGAAATGTTATACTTTAATCTTTTGGTCTTTTAAGCAAATGCATAAAATGATAAGCAAAACAAAAAGTGAATGCCTTTGCAACAGGTATCTTGTGTTTGATCAAACTTATCTTGCGTATGTCGGTTGTTTGTTTGTTTGTGTCATTAGTGTAGATGCAGCAATCATCACTATTTCAGTTTTTTTTCTGGTGACACTTACCTAATTGAGGATTGTAAAATGGTAATGTATGATATATGCCGGGATCTCATTCCCTATGCTATTACTGATCTTCGACATGCTAAACAAACCCTTGAGCCGATATCTGTACTTCTGATGACTCATTTTCGAGAGATCTTTTAACTAAGCGACAGGCAGGCCAATATTAATTCGTATTTTTTACCTTTGTAGATACATTGTATAAATTTAAAGCTAAAACAATGCTGTTTTGTGATTTCAGTTGTCGTGTAGTTATGGTTACTTTTCCTTTGTTAAGTTGTCAGCGTGTTCGCCTTCTGATAATGAGATCATGAGTCCAAATCCATGCCGCTATCGGCTTTCATTGCACTTCGGATGAGGCATGGAAAAGTCGAGCTCCCGTGTTACAGTTGGTGCTGGTGCGTTAAAGAATTCTCAGTGATAAATGACCACAAGTGTTTGTCACAATTGTCGCGCTTCACCGGCGTTTGTGACGTCTCCAAATAAGTGATAGACCCTTGAGTGTGACGTTAAACAACAATACAACCAACAAACCGCCACAACTTTATATCCTCAAGAAAATTGTGCGTATTATGCATAAATGAGATTCACGGGAATAAAAATGAACTTAAATAAATCAGGTTATATGCTGTTTAGATATTGTGCAAACAATTGTTTAAGGGAAAAGAAAATTACAACGTCGACCTTTCATTGGGTGATAAATCTTACTATCCTTAAAGACCTGTAGATAGTGAAATTGACATCCATGGCTGAAAGGAGTGTCGGTGTATCCCTTGACATCAGAAGTATTTGCGGAAAATCTTGAATGGATTTGTGTTTACCTACAGGTGCAGCTCAAACCCAGTCTTAACGAACTAAAGAGGGGTTATCAGACATGCTAGTGATTGATGCAAAGATATTGATTTTAAATGTACCACAAGTTTCTTGTTACTCATGACCCGTAGTTTCGTTTATATAGTTGGGATAATGAAAATTTATTGTAAGTCTGGGTCAAAACTGAGTAAAAACTGTGAACTTACAAATCTGAAGCTACTGTAAGTTTAATGCAGTTGTATTGATTTGTTTGTTATTGCAAACTTGATCCATATCGCCTCCCACCGTGAAAGCATATTTCATCCGGTCTTGCCAGTTGTCTGCCTGTAGATTTTGCTTTTTGTTTGTCAGACACTTTAAATCTTTAGTCAATGCCGAAGTCAATATTACAAATCAAACCTAATCCAATGCTAGACGTACCATGCTAAGTCTTACTGATCACAATGTGATAAAAGACGTACAAATACACGTGTAGTGAGATGTTATGAAACAGGTGAACACAGAAAAACTAAAAATGTTCATAAAAGGTTCGCAACAAGTCCATTTTGAACTTCTACTGATACTGATTACAACGCACATAAATAAACCATGAACTGAAATGTAAATGCATTGTTAAGTACCTGTTTATTTATAGGTTAATAATTATCATCTATAGTATAAAAACAGATACATGTAGCACCTCGCGTCAAGAAGGATTCTGGTTCAAATCCAGATAGCGACAAGAAAGCGATAGTTTCTTCGCGAAACGTTAGGCAATTGAAACACAGACAACAATTGACAGTCATCGTCACTACAGAGATGCCTATACGATCCATGGTTATATCTGGCGAGTACAGACTAAAGGGAGAAGCCTTTCATGGGCATCAGGTGAAAACTCTCGAATAGATTATGAAAAATAATTAAAAAAAAACATTAACAGCAACAAAACTCAAGAATACAAAACCAACTTAACAATGAGAGAGAGAGCACTAATAATATTTTGTTGAGCATAGTCTAAGTGAAGGGCAGATGAATTTAATATATCTATGTAACAGACAAAAACAAACCCGAGAAGCCCGATACCTTAATATGGAAAGACTGTTTCAAAGACATCTACTTCTATATGGAAATTATAGGAATTCTGTTTTAGGTACGGTTTTTCAGTTAAATGAATTCAAACAGGATACATAATGTATGTATCTTTTCAGAAAACTTACTGTTTATATGTGTCAAGAATAGCAAATCTGGGACTTATTTATTTCTATGGATCTGTCCGTCTGCTTGATTGTCCGCCTTCGGTACAGCCATGACATCAAATAGAAAGAAATAAATCTTTGGAAGGAAATAGTCTCCGTCTCATTGAATTCAAAGTATGAATTATTATTTAAGGTTCCTCACCTGTGCATCTTTTGGGGCAAAACTTATCTAATGTAATACATCGGTGGTCATTCCCAGAAAAGGTATAGTTTTCTGCTACCATACATGGATATTTGCAGATACAATCTACCTTCCTTTATGATCACCTTTGTATAAAGAGCAACTGTCCATAAGGACCATCTTTAAATGAAGCATCAATTGAAAAATCAATAAACGAACCTCTGTATAAAGGCAGCATGACAATTAAGATCACTACTGTCCCATTAGCAGCCTTTATGCGCAACTTTGGCTGTATTCAAAAAGTTAAAATCACCTTGTCAGTTCATTGTTTTTGTTGCTGCTAACAAATTATAGTAGAATTTTGAAAGACTGAAGAAACTGGCTGGATGCACACAATTATATCACTCGAGCATGCTCGGCCTAGAAGATTCATTTTGTATTTAACAAGATATATACCTCGAAATGTCATTACCATACAATCATACATGCATACAAGTAATATACATACATACATACATACATACATATATGGGGCCTCCGTGGCAGAGTGGTTAGCGTGTTCGACTTCGAGCCGAG
>JACSZP010017528.1:0-13874 GCA_016161895.1 Pinna nobilis | reverse complement strand
GAATACGAAATAGTGTACTGGTAGGAAGGAGGTGGGCTAAAGTTGGCTATTGTGGAGACAACAATTGCTCCAATGTAACATACTTCTGTGGGAACTTCGGGTAATGGACCCTGGCCAGTATATCCATAACGTCCCCTTTTTCATTTGTCCATATAAAACTATTTTTACGGACATCTTGCGATAATGTGCTAGGCTACTACGTAATCAGACATACCGCGTCATATCGGTTCTCTGTTTTGATTGGCGAAAGTCCATCAAAGTCCGTCAAAGATTAAATAAAAATAGGATGAGTTTCTATTACGTCAGAGTTTGCCAAATTCGTTGACGGACTTTAATCACACTTTTCTTTGACCGTTCACTCTGTCAAAGTTTCCGTCAAAAACGTTGATAGTGTGAACGGGGCTTTAGTTGCATCTTTAATTTTGCAAAGGTATAAGTAAGCCAACTAAATTACATCGAAGACGAACCTCAATTTATCAATTACTTATGCTTTTCAAAAGTTTTGGCACCCTCAGCAGAAGGATTCCTTTGTGCTCGTTTGAACTTCTACAAGTGCTTAAAAGACAAACACAACCAGTAATGCGACTTTGATCAAATTTGCAAGAAAACAGGAAAATACTTTCACAAAAGCACTAAAAACTATATATTTTGTTATTAGCAATATTTCAAAATTCGGAAAACACTCCCTCCCTTACAGGTGCTGAAGGAAAATAATTATAAGATTCAAACAACAGTAAATCACGCTGAGATGGGAAAGTTATTATTTCCGTCATCTTGCATAATAGATAATGGCAACCAACTAGACAATCTGAGCGCCTACAGAAGAATTGACGGGCACTGTCTAATTATTGTACCACCATAATCACATTGATCAGACATTTCTTTTTTATGCGTCTGTGTTGAATTCCATACTCTACCAATTTTCAAAGGGGTCTACTCTAATCGTTAGACCACTGCGTTGTAATCTTATCTTAAAATTTTAACTCCTTCTTCGGTACACGGTGAGAAATTCTAAACCATTTCTTTGGTTAATTGTTGTTTTTTTTTTTTTTGTCTAATGTTACACTCAAGAATATTTCACTTATATGGAGATACCACCCTGTGTCGGGGATGGGCGACAAAGTTTGCCTATGCTTAGCACTTATGACCGTAGAGCAGGTAGGGTTCTTTAACGTGCCAACGCCTACTATGACACGGGACCTCGGTTTATATTTATACCAGTAAAAGATTCCTAAGTGGAACGTTAAACAACAATATCGTATTGAATAACAACTCGATATTGTAATTTAGGCATAAGCCAGAAGATAGTGGTATACGGAATAAAGTTGTTCGAGTAACTCTGTCTAGTCTTATCGTTAGTATTTTCCGTTGTTGTTACTTATGTAAGCGTGGTAGTAGTACTTGTTGTTGTTTTGTTGTTGTTTTTGCTGCTGTTGTTGATGTTGCCCAGCATAGGCAAATTGTGTCGCCTTTCACCGGCGCACTGTGACATATTTTTTTGAATGAAATATTCTTGAGTGGGACGTTAACGAATAGTACAACTGAAAACATCTGAAATGTAGTTGTAGTAGTAGTAGTAGTAGTAGTAGTAGTCTTCAGACAGTATTTCTGTTAAACTTGAAATATGAATTGATATCTTGATGGTGACTGTTTGAATATGTACCAAGTCATATGCATCAAAGATAAACGATATAACGTAAAATATCTTTCACCTTAACTCGGTCAAAACTCAGCAATGAAGACACATGACTATTTCTCATATTTGAGTAATTTACATATCTTTGAAAATTCAATTGATAAAATACCTTACGCTTTGTCACGATAATTCGGATTCTTGTGGCTTTCTTACTATACAAACTTGTGTGTTACACAATATGGTTCCATTTAATTCTGGCTGATATTTCAATGAAAAGATCAACTGGGTTTATGATGTTTCTTTTTTCGTACCTCGCATGTAGGTAGGATTAATGGTGTGGAAAATGTCTAAATATAACAATGCTAAAGTACAGTGTTTGGTATCATTTTAGGACATGGGCCTATCATGTGAGTTGGCAAGAGAAATGTCTTATTTTAAACGTTTTAATCCCTTCCAACACATATTTCAAGATATTGGTGAAAAAAGCTTTTGATATCTACAATGTTTATAATAATATGAATGTAATAAACCAACGCAAGTGCATTTATATGTTCATGAAATGGGTTTATATAAAGATATTTCCGATGTTTATATTCAAATGCATCATTCTTGGTAATATGAACGAAAAAAGGATATGTAACGGAAGCTATGTTATAAAATTTCATACTTTCGTTGTCTTTAACAAGCAGACCAAAATAGGTATGATGGTAACGAAAACACTTTAAAGTTAAAGTTCATTCCTGTCTATTTAGAAAATAGGCCAGACGGGCGGAAGTTAGAATTTACCCAGACATACAATTGACCATCAAGACGGCATAGTCATTAGATATTTCTAATTCGCTTTCTTACGGTTAATCTTGAACGTGGAAAACATTGGTAGCGCCAATACTTAACAACAAGTCGTAAGTGAGTTTAAGGAAAAGTGAAATAGTTTTGAACTAAATTTAAAAAATGTACATCAGATTCGTCTTTAAAAAAACATATCGTCAACTTCCCTTCACTGCCTAGACGTGTATTTAGGATATCTCTGTTTATGCATTTCAATCAGAAGATAAAACCAAGACGTTAATGAATCTGAAGATTTCAGAGTTTATCTATTAAACGTATTATACGGAAACAGGTGCGCGAGGTCTGCACGTATTGAGACTTCCTCAGGTGTATAATTATAAATCTACTTACCAATCTCATCTTCCATATCCAGGATCTGTTCCATCAGCTCCTCTCTGCTCTCTCCTTGCTTACTTAATCCATCACTATCATTGTTTTTAAGCCCCGGACTTGCCACTACCGAAATTTCATCCGCGTTACCTGCGAGCTTGGCTTCCAAATGTTTCTTATCTTTTTCTAACTCTGATACTTTCAATTGCAGGTTGGAATTATCATGCTCAGCTTCTTGCAGCTGTCTTTGAAGGTCACGTGATTGATCATGCGACGCTTTATTTTTAGAATTTGCTTTTGTTAATTGTTTCTCTAACAATACTGCATCAGCCGCGGTTTCTTGAGTTGTACCTGTACTGTGCTGTACATCATGAGATTTTGAATGATCAGGCAGACGACCTGTTTGAAATTTCCGTGCGTCGGTGATTGAGACATCGGGATCGCGTATGTTGTGTTTAAAGACAGCAGCCGACTCGCTGGCCGACGGAGAACGCCGAGACGCAGTACTTTCGAATACTTGACTTTCAATCCTGATTGGATTTTTACTCGGCGACTGCAACTCAAGTTCAGACAGTTTTATTTTGAGTGCGTTATTTTCTTGATAAAGAAAATCAATTTGTTTACGTAAATCCATCACCTGAAGATATTCACTGTCAAGTGATCGACTCTTCTTCATCTTAGACGATTGCTTGTTTTGGAAGGAGTTGACCTGCGCGTACAGACTTTCTATTTCGCGGTCTTTTTCAATAATCTTCCATCGAAGGTCGTCTGCTTCAATGTTCATTTCCTTCAGCTTATCTTCATAATAAGCGTTTGGTGAAGAAGGAGCGGGCATTATTTGCAACTGCTGGTCTCTTTCGTGCACCTGCTTTTTCAGGTTAATTATCTCTTCAGTCAGTTTCTCATTTTCATTTTCAATGTCTTGAGTTTTCTTTTTCAGCAGCAACAGCTCTTGTTCATTGAGCTCCAGCTGCACTTTCAGTTCCACTTCCATTTCTGTCATTTCCGGTAATTCACCAAGAAGACCGCTTGTATCATCCCTTCTTGTCGCTTGCGCAACAGACATCTTTTTCAACTGTTGGCTCAGATTATCATTTTCGTCCTCCATTTCCTCTAGCTTTTTCCTCATTGATTTGTTTTCCTCTTCCGTGAACCTAAGCTGATCCTTTAAGTCAGTTTCCCGTTCCATACTATCGTAGAGGTCCTTCATAAGCGCAGATACTTCCTGCTCCTGACTTCCCTGTCGGCCGATCCTTCCAAGCAGAGTCTAAATGAAAGAAAACATCAGTTATTCATAAAACCTGTCAAAGTTTGACGATAGAATGTGTTTCATCTGGCATGCTACCAATCCACACTGTCAAACAAAGCTGTCGAACTCTCCAAGAAGAGCATAATATAGGAAACAGAGAGTCCAAAGCTCGTAGCAATACAGACAAATTTAATCTTAAGTAACTTCAAGAAGCCACTTTGTGAGAGTGAATTGTTATCTCTGTCGCTCCTGTCAAAGTCGATTGAGTTCTAAACAATCGGAAACATGCGCTCTTGTTCCAAAACCGACGGTATTGACATCACTGGTTTAAAACATGTTATGAAAATAACTTAAGTTCTACTCATTTAAAGATAATAAAACACGTACAAATGTAATTCATATGGGCAAAAAAGAGACGTATTCACTTCTCTTTCTCAATACAGCCCGTGATACCATATGTTGAGGTATGAAAGCTTCCATCTTTTACATTTCATTTGAATTCAACGACAAAAAAGGATTTCCCAATGTGCTTCATTACGGATTAAAAAGTGTTCCTTTTTCTGAATTATCGAAGGAAAAGTACAATGTAATTACAAGAATGATTGTAAAAATGATCTTCCTCTATGCAGTAATTTTATGGTATATAACTATACATCGTATTTTTGTTTTTCGTTTGGAATCAATTACTTCAACATTTTCTGGGATTACATAAAATGTTACTGAAATTAACAAAAATCAGATTGCTGTGTTTCCTTGAATTCCCAGAATTGTTTAAGTGATGCATCAATGCAAGTTCAATGGATATGCTTATGTGTTAACTAAATATAAAGTTTGTTTGCTCGCCCTGGTTTAAGTTGTTCCTCATACCGTTATTCATTTCACTTAACACATATTCTATCGCTCAATTTTTTCTTTCTCATTTTAGCATAGCTACCATGAAGGTCATAACATCAGTTGTCCGAGTCAGTCAGTCAACTGTATTGACCAACCTATTTTACAAATTTCAGCTAACGTTAAATGACCTCCCCATACATCCATCCATCTTCTCGTCATCTTTTGTTCACTCGGATATCCACGAACTGTATTTAAAAGTAAACTCAAGCAACAATAAACAAACTAATTCAATTATACGGGTTCTTAAGCTGTTATTGAAGTTGTTATTGAGGTTTAAGCCATTCACTATAGCAATAGTTTATACACGAGTTCTTGTGTTGAAAGCCTTCGAAACCAAAATAAAAGTTGAAAATGTATTTTATGTTTACCTTCAATGCAAACATTTATTCGTGCATGCTTGAGTCATGCACTTTAGAGGATTCGGATGTTGAATTCCCCTTGTCAACGATTACTGTAGTTAATACTTGCTAAAACACAAATTCACCTTCTTCCCAAATAGGATTTTCATTACCTCTGTTATACAGTCGTGTTTGATTTCGTTAAGCGTATAACTAGAGGATCTTGCACATTGCCACATTGTGACGTCATCATGTGCCAATGAAGGACTTCACGTGCTTGCCCATGCTTAGCTCATATTATCATTGAGCATTTGGGGATATTCACTACTATGCCTACTATGACAGCGGATCCCGTTATTTAATATCTTCCAAAATATAAGGGAAGACAATCGGTTCTTCTCTGGTTCGAACCCTAAACTTCTCGGTTCCTGGATGAACGCTCAATCGAAGAGCAAAGTATACTTCGTCGGGACTAAATTAGCCAGGAGAGGAAGGAAAACTAAATTCCATGAAGGTTTAATGCTGTTTTATATTATTTTATCTGTAACTTTCGATACTGCAATACACATATGCAATTGCTCTTGTATCTTCATATCATCGTTTTACATCTACATTGTATATCATTTCAAAATTCAAGAAGTGAAAATTACCAATAAAAGTGCCTCCTGGTTCACTACGCTAAGAAATATCAGACCACAGTCTCAGAGACAGAATTACAGAAAGTCCTTTCCGAAAACTTATCAAATAATATTTTAAGCAAAAGGAAAGTAAAAGGGGAACATTTCCCCATTTAACTACGAGAAATTACTCCTCCTAGGCACCTGGTCTGATCTCTGGCGTATCCATAGGTTCGTGTTTGCCCAACTTCTTATTTTGCAAATTTTTGTAGGGATTATGGTATCGATCACTATTTGTTGCCTTTGCCCTTTTATGCAGATAAAAAAGTAAAGAATTGTCCATTAAAAAAAGGCTATTCATCTTATATTTTCTATATTTGAGGTTTAACTAAGTATGTACCTCTAAAAAAAACTCTCAACTTTTGCAATTTGAAGTTACGTATAAAATTTACTCTGAACACCGTAAGTGCATATACTTGGTGTTTTTACACCTGTGATTTAAATAACAAGGGCATTATCTATAGATTAAGTAAATAATTGCTTTCAGTATCTCCCTCAGTGTTCTGTTCATTTGAAATTTCTTGCATTTCTTCAAAAAGAGCTTTGAAGAAATGGAAGTGGAGACAGACTTCAAGATAGGAGTGATATAATAACAGCGAGTTTTATCTTCAAAATTACACAGACGAGCCATGTACTCAATATACGCTGCAACGTCGCTCATCTAGATCTGCAATGCATTATTCCAAATTGCTTCCTTCTGCACTAAAAATATAACTGACACATTGACCTTCCTAAGTCCTTGATAAGTCTAGATGTTCTTTATCTATAATATAGAATCCACCAATCAAAATTGTTTGTTTACTTGATTTAATCATGTAATGGATTACATGAAATGAAACGAAAGACAGATTGTAATTTTCCTGTGTGATCGTGTTCCTGGAAGTGCTCAAACATGAGAAATTAATTAAGCACACAATTCACTTTTAACCTCTTTTGGTTCATTGCCTTTACATATCTATTCATAGAGAGGCAAACATTATTTCCGTTAGCTGTGAGTCTATCGTGGCTAAGCGATGGTTCACACGCGTTTGGTCGAGAGTTCGAACCAGGATAAGGCGTGATTGAGATTGGCTCCCTCGAAGGAAGAGGGACCTAGTAAAAATATTTTATTGCCAATAATTTGATACGAGATTGGACACAAGTCTGAACACATTATTTCGTCTCTCTGAACCTTGTTGTATATTATTTGGTTGTTTGCAATGGTAAAATTGTGTGGAGCATCTATTGGTATTTTGACTATATGCCTACATTTAGAGTCGTGATAAATAAATGGAAAAATTGCCGAGGAATATAAACATGGCACGGTTACGATAACGATAGTCTCGACGTGGAAATCACCGTAAATCCCTAACAGGATGGGCCCAGGTGTCTGGAAGGAGTTGCACTATTGTAATTACAAACAAAAGGAATTTGTATATACGATGGAAGGTAATCTGAAGGATTTGATTTTTTTTTTACAAATTAAACTGACATGGAACAAGTCACTAAATGACTCAGTTATTATTGAAAATTACAAAAAAATGAATATTAACTCAATTCAGTAATTGGATTTTCAATACTGTTTATGAATAAGGAAATAGCATAATTAATTACAGATAAGTCAGATTTAACAAAAAGTTATCAAGATACCTAGGGAGTATCGTCAGTCAATCTGGTCAAGGAATAAAGAGTTGCTTCGACATAATCACATACGTAATGACCATTCCCATATTACAAAAAGGGAGACAACTCTTGCAAGTAAAAAGAGATGATTTCATAAAGAAATAAAATGACAAACTTGGCACACGGTAAATAAGATAAAAAAGAGCTTAAAGTATCACATATTTTATTATCTTATTTTGTAAGTGCTTTTGCCTGTTGGCTCTTAAAATAGAAAATAGCACATATGAAGTGTATGAAGGACCTACAAGCGAAAGTGAGTTCATAATAGAATACAAGAAAATGTGATATTTTCGACAAGTTTTTAAAATTATATTTGCTTGACGTACACTATTGTAATCATATAAAATATTATCCATAATGTTTTTTAAGTAAAACTCCTAAATTGCTCGTACATTCAGGGTCAATATCTATAAAGGTAGAGAATAGAAATAACAGATTACAAGTTATCATTCATAAACAGATCTGATGAAGATCAGAAATCACGGATATCTGATAATTCAGCGTTGGGATCATGTGCCATGGAGGTATACCATCTTTAAACAAATCAGAGCATTCGTGTTACAACAGTTGACGCTCGTTTTGTCCAGTTTTTATACCATGACACGCTTTGTAGAGCTAAACATGAATTGCTTTTCGATATCCTGTACTTTTTAACTTTTTTATAAAAATAGCACATATGAAGTGTATGAAGAAGATACAGGAGAAAGTGATTTCATAATAACACACAAGAAAATTTGATTTCTCGACAATTTTTTAAAATTATATTTATATCACTTTTTCACTACAATTTTGTGCGTTTACACATTTTCAATATTAAAATGAATATAGAATATAATAAATAGTTCACAACCCTTTATCAATTGATTGACATTTTAATGTTGTCTTCTTCACCTTCCTGCTTAGTTTGACTTACACCAATGTAATCATATCATGAAAATATGATACACAATGGTTTTTTAAAGTAACATTCCTCAATTGTTCGTACATTCAGGGTCAATATCTATAGAAGTAGAGAATAGAAATTACAGATTACAAGTTATCATTCATAAACAGATCTGATGAACGGATATCTGATAATTCAGCGTTTGGATCATCTGCCATGGAGGAGATACCATCTTTGAACAAACAGAGTATTCGTGTTACAACAGTTGACGTTCGTTTTTGTTCAGTTTTATTACCATTAAACGCGTTGTAGAGCTAAAGATGTTGCTTTTCGATATCCTGCCCTTTTTAACTCTTTTATTTAGAAATCGATTTAATTTTATCGAAAGGTATTCCTGCTACATTATGATAATTGAAGATTTTTTTTTCTTTTCTCAGGATTGGATAGAGAAATCCCAAATAAACTCACCAAATAAAAGCTTAAGGTTATGAATAATAGCACCATGGAACACGAACACTGTACGAAAATATTGGAAAATAAGAAAGATTTGTGTAATAATAACCTATGTTAATTTTTATTTCATATGATAAATCCACGCCTATAGGATTCAAAATTCCGGAGAAAACTAGTGTCTTATTCTGTACAACATGTGCACTTACCCCGCTCGAAGAAAAATCCGATGTAAGGGTCACCAATACAAAATCTTAGACATAAGGAGTAAGATATTGGGATTTGGTGCAGAAATTCTCATTTATCTCGATTTGAGTGTAATTCACCTTCGTGTGTTAATCGTTTTTTGAATTTTGCAGAAAATAATCATCTGTTGTATCAGATCTAGAATTATACCAAAACATTTTTTTTTTTTTATGTTGAAATAACTTATTGAGAGAAAGTCCAGCGATGATACAATAAAAGTCATAAGAAATTTTAATTATAATGGATAGTTTGGGTTGTAACTAAAAAAAAAACAAAGCACAAGACCTCACATATGGAATTAATTATTTCGTTGGTTCCTTTTTTATAGTCAAGTCATTTTATTCAGCTATCAAAATTCACAATTTTTTTCAATTCAAATTTTGATAATTAGAAAACTTTTTATAATTATAGGTTTATGACTCGATCCTCTGACAAACTTGATTCAGGATTTGAAACATAGGGGAACGACGGGTGTTGTGTTGGTCATGGTGTTGTCTTTTTTCTAATTTTTTTTTATTTAGAATGCCCTCTTGGTATCTCCGCATATCCTTGTATGTTTTTTTTCTGCCCTTATTTTCAAGTCGAGTCTGATTTTTTTCTAAAACGGTTTTCAACTTCTGAACGAATGAATTACAAGTATTGCGTAATTGTACTATACTTTTATAAAACACATCAAAAGGAGTGTAACTAGCTAATGGTAAACGACGTTACAGTGTATTCTACCTTGAAAGTGATTGGAAAGATAATAAAACTACCACACATTAATGTCATATCTGTACAGATAATTCTGCTGCTTGATAGTTACTACAGTTTAACCAATAACAGATGGAAGCAAATGCAGCAGTCGGATTTCTCAGAATGAATGACATAAGTGTTAGAGAAACGTGTATTTAACAATGAATTTAGCATCATTCTAATAAAATATTCCAAAAGAGTTTTCATTAGGATATTTTAAGGTAATATGTATCATTGATGTGTTTTTGTTTAACGTCAACTCGAGAATCTCGCGATCAAATCGAAGACATCACAAAAAAAACCGAAGGGTTTTCACGTTTTAATTTATGCTGAGCACTTTTAGTATGCTTGCACTTACTGTGATACGGGACCTCCGTTTTACTGTCGTATTTGAAGGAAGGAAATATTATTTGCTCCCATCAACGCAAGACACGTCGTCAGAAACGTATAACAACGTAAGCATTCCCGGCCGATTTCACCATTATGGGGATCTTAGATTTGTGGCGCCGTCAATGTAAATCTATGATTTGTTTGTATATACACAATATTTGATTTACTTAACATTTTAATCTCTCTCTCTCTCTCTCTCTCTCTCTCTCTCTCTCTCTCTCTCTCTCTCTCTGTTTGTTGAAATTGACAAGTAGGCCTATATAACTTTGGAATATTGGAAAGACCGTATCTGAAGAAACAAAACGGATAGGATGGGAGGGGAACAAATTTGCATGTAAATATGATTTGAATTTCGTTTTCATGTGCATTTTCATTGACAACCAGGCGTAAAAATGTATCTTTAACATTCTTGTTTTCAATTTTAAATGTTGGTATAACGTTTCTAATTAAATATGAAAGAGTGTAGGTGAGACCTTTGCCCCCGATCTATCCGGTTCCCAGACCAATGTTATAATGAATGTGTGTTATCTATCATGGCGGGACTCGAATCCGTGATCACCAGAGGTGGAGACTACATGCCGCGGATTGAAAGCTAATACGGCCAGGGAGCCCCAGATCTAAAAATTTCAGGATAATATCTCAAAATTTCGAATTATCTCGATAATTATCTAGATAATTATCTCGAATTTCGAGATACTGTCTCGTAATTTCGAGATACATATATTATCTCGAAATTTTGAGATTAGTATTTTTACAAGTGGCAGCAATACGCTTCCGTATATATCAGCTTATTAGCTTCAATAAGTAGCCAGGAGCTTTTTTTTCAAAGGGAGATAACTCCTGATACCATAGCTACCGTCATATTTGTCAGAGTTAATTACCCTGTCATGGAGCTATTAATTAGAAACATGCCCGTGATGCATGTAAGATGAGATGAATAGCGAAGGATAGATAAAACTGCCAACATCAATAAATACATGTAGATATACCATGATAGAGGAATCGCATTATGTATTACGTATAGGCAGTTATTTGTCAAAGTACGGCTGCCATGTGTTTTTGAATACAATGTAAACCTTAAGCCGTCAATTCGTATGATATCAACCGAAGTTTCGGATTCATTTAAGGGAATTGATCACTTACATCATAATGCATGGGAAGTAAGGACACCATTGCAGATACTACAATGCTGATAAGCAAGAAGATAAGAAGTTTAAAAGAGTACTTTGAGACGAAAATGAAATGATATTTTCATCCCATTGTTTCTGCTCAAGATGATGTCAAATCAAAGTGATTTTTTGATATCGCTATACACCATCGTAATTTATGAACATTTTCATAATACTATTGTTATCCTCAACAGACCTATTTAAGATAAAAAGGAGTTGAAGTACAGTGGAGTTGGTCTTTAACGAAGTTAAAGGGGATTGCCGTTTTGCTTTGAAATAGACATCCTTCATTTTAAGCATCAGAAATTTACTGCAATTAAGATAAATAATAATTCTTTCCGGGGATTTTATTCCTCTTCGTTTTAGCACTAAATTTGCTTTAAGCCGATTCGTTATTGACCGACTCTATAATATATCAGTTATCAGTCTTGTATGTTTACCAAAGAAGTTGTTAAAAGTCTTATCACGCCATTAAACATTTTAATAAAATTTTTTGTATTTGCTTATATGTAAATGGTACATGTGAAAGACATGGGACGTCAAATTCTAATCGGGGGAAAATACGAATTTTTTTCTCCCTCCCCGTCATGCGGCACACCTTTTCTTATCCCTCCTCAATTTTGAATAACATAATATTTTCTTTGCTTTTTTTTTAAATTAGGTTAGTAGACTGGACTCTTTTGAATCTGTTGGTCTAGAGTTCGACGCCGAGGTTAAATTTCTCAGTAGGTGTTTTCATGAAAAAAATCTTCGCTGGTGTCACAGGTGCCATGCATAAATCAATAGTTGAGGCCCTTCATTGATTTTCTGTGACGTAGCCGTTCGAGTGATTGATATACGAGTGAGGAGTTATACAACATCACAACTGCAGCAAGATACTAGGCATACAAAGTTCCAGGATTCTTTTTATTCAGGGTCGGAAATTTTCCAGGGGGTCTAATTTGTGTCATGAAAAAATACAATCCTGTTAAGATAATCATTTAAGCATCATTGACAAATGATAGTATATTCTTTGCCAATTCCAGATGGTCCGGAACTCTTCGTCTCTAACCCCCCTCCCCGCCCTCTAGATCCGCGTATGCTAGATCAGACAACTCACAACGAGGACATAACCAGTACATTATCATGCTGAGCACGTGGCGATACAGTACCATGCCACATCAGATACAGCATTGTGTAACTGATATACCAAGCGTGTAATCAATGCCTCTGTTGTTATTATATGATAATTAGTCGTCACTTATTGACAAGGCCTCGGACGAGAATGTTGGATTCATTTAGAATGTTTTTGTTTCCTCTATACCAAAGACGTATATATAACACATCTCTCTGTCTATACACATTGGATGGTAGTCATCCCTCACTGCATTACATTCCTAACACATTGAAACACCTGTGAAAAACTTAACCTTTTTATTTTGTAATTATACCATCTTAAGTATGATATAGAGTTATAGACAATTCCATGGCGTGGGTGTTTTATGTCATTGTCGGTTGAACTGCTGCATCATGTTACACTCAGGAATCTTTCACTTATATGGAGACTAAACAAACAAACATGGCATTTGTAAAATATTAAGTTTCACACTATGTAACCCGTATTTCCTTAATATCAAAATATACGAATAGCATACATGTATATATTGATATCGCTATCCCCAAGTCAGAAATTATCGAAGAATAAAAAATGTGGCATTTGCACGGTACTTATTGACATTGAGTCCGTTGGGCTTTTTATTGTGGCGGCACCTACTGTGACATGGGGCCTCGGTTTCACTGTTTCATCCGATAGGTGTCGGCACGTTAAAGATCCCTTCCTACTCTACGGTCAAAAGTGCCGAGAATAAGGCAAAAATTGTCGCCCTTCACCGGCACACAGTGAGGTCTTGATTGGACGTTACACAACAGTACAACAAACCAACTTAGAAATTCCTCAAACGGAACAACATACAAACAGAATGAGAACAAAAGAAAATACGTTTATATCTCTATATTAAAACGGAAATGAATGCCGACAAGAAGTGTGATCAGGTGCCCGGGAATATAAGCACTTCCTGCTCACTAGCGCCACCTATCACGTCCGTTCTGTTGGAATAACCAAATTTGGTTTTCAAATCCACAGCGACACATGAGTTATTCTTCAACCACTTAAGACTTCGAGACAGTGGGAAACACTATGTAAACAAACATATGCTAATTATATATTATGATATTAATGAAATACGGGCTACAAAGTGTGAACCTAATTATTTTACAAATGTTTGGTTGTTATAAATATATACTTTCGTGCGAGAAAAACGGCCTAGAATGGAATCCTGCAGACATTGATATTCTGGGATTGAAATATGGTCAATATCCGTGTCTAAATTACATCGACTATATATATA
>JACSZP010017524.1:4568-17784 GCA_016161895.1 Pinna nobilis | reverse complement strand
TACTGTGACTTGGGACCTCGGTTTTTACTGTCTCATCCGAAAGACAGGGGCAGCCAACCGCGGAGTGGCACTGCGGGAGTCGAACCCCGGACCCCTCGGCTCGAAGTCGAACACGCTAACCACTCGGCGACGGAGGCCCCAGAATACACTCTGAATAGTTGGTCCATGCAGAAAGAAAAAAATGAAAAATAAAAATTGGTTCTCAACCTGCCAGTGCTTTGTGCTAAGATTTAAGTTAGACAGATGGTAAGGCTAACCATAATCAGACAGCGCCTATACGTAGTATGTAGTTTTAGACTATTATCAATTGCAATGAAAAGACTCATTAATTTGAAAACTCAAAAGTATCGTTTCACACACATTGAGTAAGCCTTTAATGCAGCAAAAAGACTTCTTGTTGTTGTTGTTGTTGTTGTTGTTGTTGTTGTTTAACGTCCCACTCAAGAATCGTTGACTTATATGAAGATGTCATCGTGTGCCGATGAAGGGCGACAAATTTTGCCTATGGTTGGCTCTTATTAAGCCGTAGAGCAGGGAGATTTATTTAACGCGATGACACCTATTGTGACCCGGAACTTCGGTTTTAACTTTTTCGTCCGAAAGACAGGGACAGCCTACAATACCGTGCCTCGGGCTCGAACTCCTGACCTCTCTATTCAAAGACGTACACGCTAAACATTCGGCAACGGTGGCCCCGGCGGGATTATTTAAACCAATTATTTCATGCAAGAGACAATGAGATATCCATCAACATTACCATCATAGTCCTTATCAAAATCAACATTAATGTCACCATCTTCTTAATTATGATCAACATTATGATCTCATCATCATCGTCGAGGTCTTCATCATCATCATTAGCATATTTACCCTTTTTCATTTTAATCATCTTTGTATATTTTATTCCTAATTTTCTCTCTCTATATTTGAATACATTTTTTTTAAAACGTTCTCCAATTTCTTTTCCTTTGTACCTTATTTATATCTCAGTTTACACGTTTAACAATTCTTTGTCATTTTCGATACTACATTTTGTACATATTCAGTAACCTATTTTAAACAGTAATTAAACCATCTATTTTTCTTTTGAAAGGTACCAACATCAACGGCGCCCTCGCAGAAGGGATAAGGCTCTTAAACACCCAGTCAGATGGCGATAGGGCACCAGTTCTGATTTTCCTGACCGATGGTCAGCCTACATCAGGAGAAACAAGATTACAAAATATATTATCAAATGTCAGAAGCGCAAACGAAATAGACATTCCTATTTTTAGCCTTGCGTTTGGTAGGGGTGCTGATTACAATTTTGTGAAGAAGGTTGCTGCACAAAACAACGGTTTTGGTCGTAGAATATACGAAGACTCCGACTCGTCCCTACAAATATCCGGGTTTTATGACGAGGTCTCAACTGCTTTAATGAAAAACATATCCTTTAAATACCTTGGTGACGTCAACGAAACAACAGTGACAAGACAAATTTGCAACACGTTCTTTGATGGGTCTGAAGTCGTCATTTCCGGTTTGATGAACACCAGATCGGACAATAAGGTATCGCCTGTTGTAAGCGGAATTGGGAAAGGAGGGATTGTGATTACTCTTGTACTACCGGAAGAAAACACTGTACCTGGAGACGAAATGAAACTTAATTTAACGAAGGATAGTGATTTTGCAGAGATGACAGAGAAGATGTGGGCTTATTTGACAATCAAAGAACTTCTCAAAAAGAAAGATGCTCTGACCGAGGACGAAGAGGAGTCGGACTTAAATAAGGAGATTCTGGACCTATCACTGAAGGTGAGATGAATTTTATAATACATATGTATATTGGTGTTTGATAATGAATATATGACAGATATGAATCAGCTGTAATATATTAATAAAATTGGTGTGACTTTACAATGAAATCAAACATGTGTATCGGTATAACGTTGGGACCTGTGAGTGTATGGCGGAAGTAATACCACTCTAGATTATGCTGGAAAAAGGTAGATTACTGTTTTTGTCTTTGAAAGGGATTCCCCCTTGGTATCTTCTAATGTCAATTTTTTTTCAAAACTCGACAAACAGACAAAGCCATGGGCAAAACAAAAGGAAAACATTACAAACTGCATTCCACGCAACATATATAACTAAGATAGAGCAAAACAGACCCAACTAAACACTGGATATGAATTCAAGTGCTCCTGTACTGTTTTTACTTTTATTGTTGTTGTTGTTGTTGTTTGATGTTGTTGTTGTTGTTGTTGTTGTAAGAATGTTATTATTTTCCTCAGCATCATCATTGTCATTACTATAATTATTATTAATATTACAATTATTATTATTATTATTATTATTATTATTTTCATAGTACAACTTTGTTACTCCTTTGACGTCTATGGTTGTGACATTACCGAAAGAGATTCAAGCAAGACCAATTTCAACAGAAGAAAATACAGAGAAATTAGGTGAAGCCGGGAGATGGTCATGTAAGTAACTATTGTTGTTGCTAAATTTCGGGCGCCGCCGTTGCCTAGTGTTTAGCGTGTTCGACTTCGAATTGAGAAGTCCAGGGTTCGAACCAAAGCCACAGTACGGTTGGCCGTTCCTGTCTATCAGATGAGATATTAAAATCGAGGTTCCGTGTGAGAGTATGTGGGAACCCTCCCTGCTCTACGGTCTCAAGCGCCGAGCAAAGACAAAATCTTTCACCCTTCACCGACATACGGTGACGTCTCCATATAATTGAAAGATTCTTAAGTGGGATGTTAAACAATACAACCAACCACCAAGCTACATTTCGATTGTTGTTTAACGTCTTAGTCAAGATCCTTTCACTCATATGGAGACGTCGGCTGACGTCATTAAGGGACTTCAGGTTTGGTCCTTTTAAAGCACTTGAAGCACCATAGTAGTGACGGTTCGTTAACGTACCAATATTTAAAGGGACACAGATTCTCGCTTTGCTACATCATCCGAAGGACAAGAAATATCATATAAGATATAACATGGTCGATTACTTTTTGTCAAATGTCTGACCTAGGAGTATTTCACTTTCATGGAGACGTCATTTAATGCATGTCTCGATTGTTTAGAGGAACAGAGTCGTATCTCCCATATAGACTGTTTAGAAGAACACTGTCGTATCTCATTTTTCATATTTTTGTAAAAATCGACAATAGAAATTCAACACAGTTCTTTTAAGAAGTATCTTTGCTCATCTCAAATGTTATTCTTTTATCATAAGATACAAATCTTAGTCTTCAATTTAATGTCATTGTCAGCTCTTTTAATAGAAAAATTAGGAAGAAAATAACCTTCTTACTGGATTGAAAAACCAGTAAAAAAAATTGTCAAAATGAGATACAACTATGCACTTCTAGACAGTCTATATGAGAGATACATCTCTGTTCCTCTTAACAATCAATATATGTTATTGCTCCAAGTATGTAACCTGAATTCATTTGTACTTCGATCTGTCCTCCCAAAATTCCCTCTTATTCAATTTGTTAACACGTTTTTCCTTCATTTTCTTATGAAATTTCATTTCACTATGTACTGTCCCATATTCACTGCGATATCTTTACAGGAAGTTTAAAATGATAAATCGATCATCCACAGGGGGGTGGATGATAAGCTACGCGCGCCATACCGGAAATGACGGCGAAGTGACGTAGCGCCTTGAGCTTTCTGATTTTTTTACGTTGTGGAGTTATAATACTAGACTAGTTTTACAATAGATCAACTCTCAGATAAAGATTAATATATTGGAGAAAAATAATCAATCTCTATTGCCCGGCAATGACCGAGAAATCCACTAACCCTCGTGTCAAGTTAACTGGTCCATGTCTCGGCAAGCCTCGACATTGACAAAGTTAACTTTACACTCGGGTTAGTGGATTTCTCTATCATCACCGGGCAATAGAGATAGATTCTATTAATCTCTGCTTTGAAAAATATCAAATTTGAATCTTATAGATTTATTTCAATGATCTGCAGAAATGTCATCATCTATTTCGTTTTTAATGAATTAATTCTGATAATCTTATGATGTATTTCACTTTTGTCTTCCCCAGCTTTGTCTCGTTACGGCGGAGGACACAGTCTACCAGCACGACTTGTAGGAAGCTCGTACAATAGTCGTTAGTATTAATTACTACATACATTCTAGAATGAATGAGAATAATACATGTATATTGGGCATGTTTGACGCGCTGTAATAATCTGTTATGGCTCTTTCTCGCAGTTGAATCGTTCTCCTATAGTGTTGTCTGCAGAAGCGTTGTCCCCGAGTCGGAGATGAAACCGATTCACAAGAGAAAATTTTCCGCCTTAAAACACTCAGTATGAGCACTACATAATGCTCAACAATTAGTACTTAGTAGTAAATTTGTAATTTGATAGAAGATTAGAATATACATTTGATGGGAACTAAGCCATTTCGTACTCAAAATGCAGCTTGTTGCTGTGCTTTCAATCAATATGATCATTAACATGTCTTTATTGAAATTGCCAACATGACACGGATGGTGTGACATGTAGGTGTGCGCGCAAATATGCAGATGATACCCATGACGTATTAAAAACGAAATATAGAACCAGAATACATATTTTTAACATTTTTTGTTTTTGTTGTTGTTGCGTTGTTGTTTAACGTCCCACTCAAGAATATTTCACTCATATGGCGACGTCACCGAGTGCCGGTGAAGGGCGACAATTTTTGCCTGTGCTCGGCACTGCTGGCCGTAGAGCAGGGAGGGTTCTTTAACGTGCCAACACCTACTGTGACACGGGACCTCGGTTTTTTCACTGTCTAATCAGAAAGACAGGGACGGCCAACCGCCGAGTGGCGCTGCGGGAATCGAACCCCGGACCTCTCGGCTCGAAGTCGAACATGCTAACCACTCGGCCACGAAGGCCCCAACATTTTTTGACATTATTTTGTTAGTTTAGTTCCTCTACTTTCGGCTACTTTTATTGTATTATTTTCATTTTGTGATCTTCTTAAACCTTACCCACGAGAATTTCATGTACAGTAGAAACCACTTTTACCGAACCCTGATAAAGTGAAACCCCGCTTAATTTGATATGATTTTATTTCCCGGTCGAATTACTTTATTACTATTTTAACCAAGATATTTTGAAAACCGTGTTTTCTTGAAATAAAAATTCACCCCTTCGGCTTCAATTTATCCGGGTGCCACTGTATTTTGATAATAAAATCGTTAATTTTTTTTAGGTCCACATTTTTGTATTTGAAATTTATTTTGTATTGATACTCAGACTGATCTTTCGGTACCGAACCATGTAGCTTTGATAGGCGGAATTGATTTATTTGCTTGTTTGTTTGTTGACAAAAAGCCTTTTATTTATTCATTTCAAACTTGACACATATTCAAGTTGCCAGTATCTATCTCAGTCAGCAGCTAGTTAATACCAGTCTCACTCTTTATTGAACCATTTCGATGTCCCTCCTTTTCAGAGTCCGTTCCTATTCTTCAATCGCTCCCTTCCTTCTCTCAGCATAACTTTAAAAGAAAATCACGAAAGAAAGGCATCAGAAAAAAATCTAGGAAGCGCGTCAAGATACCAAGGGTTCAGGCAATGTTAGTAGGAGATGCGGATATAACAGCAGTAATGGCACCAACTACTACCACTACTATTATAGCACCAACAGTGACAGCTACGACTCAACCAAAGATCACAACGACGTCATCACAAAAAGTTAAGATGCCTAAAAGAAATAAAGGTAAGAAACCATGTTTCGGCATCACACAAATTCTCGTTGTACTGCAAACTGGAACTAGAATTAAAAAAAGAGTATAACCCCAACGGTTTCCTTTTACATTCACAATGCAGTCCTGCATGGCGACTTCCGTGTCATACCATTATCGTTGGGGGGGGGGGGGGGGGGGGGGGGGGGGNNGGGGGGGGGGTATTTATATTAGTTGGTTGGTTGAATTCTTGTTCAATGTCCAACTCAAAAATCTTTCACTTATGTAGAGAAGTCACCGAATCTTGGTGAAGGGCAACACAGTTGGCCAATGCTCGACACTTATTGCTGTAGACTAAGGAAATTTCTTTAAAACGGGACCTCAGTTTCCACTATCTCTCCATAATTACAGGGACGACAACCGCAACGCGGCGTGGTTTCGAACCTACAACCTCACGGTCAGAAAGGCTGACACTAACAACGGAGCCACGGTGGCACAAGGCCGGGTTATTTGTAAATATCTATGTCAGCGGTTCCGCAATTAACGTGTTCCCCTTCTGATCAAGAGTTGTTGTTGTTTTTTTAAAATATGCCCCCGAAAATTGCGACTGACTAGTCCAGTCCTTCGGATTACACAGTAAAACCCTAGATCATATGCCACGGTAGGTTCCATTAACACTCACTGCTCAATCGCCATTTATACCGAGCACAGATCAAATTTATAGCCCTTCGCTTGCGTACAA
The DNA here is from genome assembly GCA_016161895.1 of Pinna nobilis. Taxonomy (NCBI): domain Eukaryota; kingdom Metazoa; phylum Mollusca; class Bivalvia; order Pterioida; family Pinnidae; genus Pinna; species Pinna nobilis. The sequence continues at coordinate 11,349 of JACSZP010017524.1, read as the reverse complement.
TGGCGTCTTGAAATAGGTGAAAGAACGCTGAGTGAAACGTTAAACTACACACCTACAACAGTTGTAACATTTTCAGATGTAACACAATGTAAGGATGATGCATGACTTCACCTCCCTTGTCGGTGTACGGGGTATATCGTCTTGATGTGTAATCCCATCTCCAACAGAAACACTAGTCCCGCACATGCGTTGTCATGCATCACGCGGTACATAAATCAGCTTTATTAATAAAAATCCTGTTTGCGGACTTTAAAGCGATTTATTTTTTTTTTGTAGAAAATGTCAAGTTCAAACTTTGAGATAAAGTTTGAATTTGGTTACTATTCATCTATTTTTACGTGAATTATCATTGTTATTTGTAATCAAATAATCTGAATAACTGAGATTTTATACTTGTAGTTAAAAGGATGCCGATGTTTTTGGTGAAAATCCCTGGAATATCCATCCCTCTTTGTATGGATTTGAATATGGACAACGGAAAGAGATATCGACTGCTGGAAGAAAAATCTACAGGTTGGTTGTATTGTTGTTTAACGTCCCACTCAAGAATCTCTAACTTATATGCAGACGTCACCGTGTGCCGTTGAAGGGCGAAAAATGTTGCCTTTGCTCGGCACTTATGGCCGTAGAACAGAGAGGGTTCTTTAACGTGCCAACACCTACTTTGACATGGGACCTCGGTTTTTACAGTCTCATACAATCAACAGGTTAATTTCTGTTAAATAAACTTTCAATATCGAATTTAAAGATGGTGAGGGATATGTCCCCCTTGTCGTGCCATTGATCCCTCTCTGCTTTTACCGTTTACGACTTTTACCGGATAACCCATATCTCTGGATTCGAAACACGGGTAACACGAAGGGTGCCGCGCATGGAGCAGGAGTTGCTTACCCATCCGGAGCACCTGAACTCACCCTTGGGTGAGGTTGGGGTTCTTGTTACTGTATTTCTAGTTTTAGGTGTTGTATTGGATTACTCTTTGCAGTGTTGTTTCGTTTTGATTTAGCCATGATGTTATCAGTTGATGTTATTTTTTTTCAATTTTGAGTATATTCTACTTCTTTTTTCATTTTAATTATGAATCTACAGCAAAGTCTATCACGCCCGATGACACGTGAGTCTCCATTCGCGTCTGTTTATCTTGTTTGTCTGACATAGGAATGACCACAGAAATGTTGGAAATAGGTCAATTGTAGACTCACAGGGCATAAGTGCGTCAAAGACCTATTTAAACCAAAAAAAATAGCTTCATATAGCGTTTTTTTTGTCGAAACGCTTTCTTTACACATTTCTCATCATAAGCATTCGTTGTAACATGTTATTTTTATTAATTATTCTCTTTGCAAAGTACAGTTAACTCCGCAAATAACGAGATTGTAATGAAATGATTTCTATCCCTGATGCACTTTTCATGCATTACTCTGTAATTTCGAATAACGAAGATTGGCTATAGCGATATAAATATCTTGCTCCCTTCAACTTAGTTATATGTGGAGTTGACTGTATATCTTCATTTTATCCTACTCTGAACGATACTACTACACCGAAGTTGTATAATTTTAATACCATTAAAGTAAAGACAATGAGCAAAGAGATAGGATGTTCTTTTTTTAAGATGAGTAATTTTCGAGATAATAAATTTTTTAGGTAGTACTATTGCTACAAAGTTCACAAGCAGAAGAAAAGCAGGTTCAAGAAGGAAATCGAAATATCCAATGTTGACCCAAGTCAGCTACGAAGGAAGCGTAGGCGGACTGAGGCAAGGGGAGGCATTTACTGCTTGTATTAAATCCGAAAAGGTAGCACTGAACGTAACGCTTGGCGACTTAGAAGTATTGGTCACTCAGCAATGTAGTCGACAAAATGGATACCTACAAGTTCAAGGGTCATATTCATCAAGGTCCAAAGGTGCCTTTGACGGAATTCTGGGTAAGTTGTCTATTAGATATGATTGATATTGCGGAATTCTGGGTAAGATGTCTATTAGATATGATTGATATTGCGGAATTCTGGGTAAGATGTCTATTAGATGTGATTGATATTGCGGAATTCTGGGTAAGATGTCTATTAGATATGATTGATATTGCGGAATTCTGGGTAAGATGTCTATTAGATATGATTGATATTGCGGAATTCTGGGTAAGATGTCTATAAGATATGATTGATATTGCGGAATTCTGGGTAAGATGTCTATTAGATATGATTGATATTGGAGAAATATCAGTAATCGATAATCCAAGCACTAGTAAATATGGCAAGCTTGGAATGATCAGTCTAAGCGTGGAAAAAACATTTTCAGATCCATGACGGAATGGCATTAGGTGCCTGTTGATATCATTTTCTTTATTTTGTCGTATTTGCTTAGTCGACATTTTTTCTAATGTTGATTGTATGCCATTGTGAAAAATGAGGGAATTCTGTGGTTTATCAGTAGCAGGTGGAAAAAATGTATACTAAATTACTTTGCTACGCCGTGCATGTTATTCTAAATATAAACGCCCGATTTCAATAGTCCCTTTCACTGTAGCAGCGGTCCTGTAGCTTTGGTTACAGGTACGCGGGAAATGATGTCAAAACACAATCAAACATATAACGACATATACATTGTATGTCTTTGCAGGTATCTGTATCATTTTGCCAACTAAAACAACAGGACTGCATTGAAATTGAAAGGGTCTATATGGCCAATTATGATATTGTTTTCTCTACGAAAAATTATCTAAATTTTGTGTATATGATTATTTTCATCTTCTGAAGGTTTGAATTTTGAAAAGAAAGGGATCGATTTGAATTTTTCCTGTTTCTCACTGTTTCAAAAATGCATACAGTGCTGTTGTCTTTGCAGGTTTCTTTAGCGACTTATCTGGTCGTGTTTTAAAGAGGAAAACCATAGTACCAAAGAAGAAAAAGAAGAGTTCCAGAATAATTGCTAAATTAAAACTAAAAGATGGAAAAAGAAAAGCCAAATTATGGGCGTCATTAGTAATGTACCCTGCGCATCTGACGGATTCTTGCTGGTTCATAAAACAGAAATATTTCAAAAAGCTCGGACTTAAAGTATCAAACTATAAATACCAATAAGGTTTATGCTGTTTCCTAACCAACGTTTAACCTAATAAAACCGGACAATTTTTTACCCTAATAACAGTCAGAATAAATGAGGTGTCCGGATTGATAAATTGCACCTTCTATTTTGGCCAATGCAATTTAAAAATTTGTTCCCTTTAAATTTTGTCCGGAACGTTGAGTATCCGAATTATTGGCGTCCAGATTAACGAGGATCGACTGTATATGAGAGGTGCTAAATTACTGCAAGGCCTGGTGGAGAGTACTTACATAGGTTTCTGTTTTACTTTATAGACGAATTTTATTCCTCTTCTTTTGCCTGGAATATTATTTTGGAAATCACTGGAAATAATGTTTAAAGACTAGATTTTTTATATCATAGATAAGTCTGATATGTTGTTTGAATGTTTACTTACTGAAAACTTTTCTAGATTTCATTTTTACATAAATTTCCTACAAAATACTGTCCAAATACAGTTGGTTTACGCATATGTTACTAGCCCTCGAAGTGAAAAATTACTATGTAAATACATGTATGTACATATTCACATGCTTATATCAGAGGTGTTTTAGGACTGGAAATATTGTTGAAGTGGCTTTACCAGTAATTTCATTTTCTTTCATGAAATTTCATTGAAAAGTAAAGTCAAATCTTTTGACTAACTTTGAAATCTTATTTCTAAATAGATGCTGCTTTGTTTTCAAATATCTAGAGAGTCTCCAATATTGTGTTCAGATATTGGCATTTTATATCCCCCGTCTTTTAATTTCAGATTCCGTGGTAAATCGTTTTTGTATATATATTTTTAGAAATGGTCACTTAATATTACATTGTGTCCCCACGAGGACATTCGTGTATTAAAATCACATTCTTTTTTTTATTGAAATTTAACATTTCTCATTTTAATCTTCCCCTTATAAACAGACGTCCCCGAAAACTGGCATATATTTTCAAATTTTGTTTTTCCTCTGCACTAATACCCATTCAGCTTTCCTGATTTTTCAGCTTCCCTGGTTCTTTTACGTGCCGACAATAACTGTGACACAGTGTCTCAGATTTGAGTCTTATTTAGTCTTATCCGAAGTTTAAAAAACAAATAAAAAACAGCCGTCTTCGTCACCAAACAATTTGGAACCCAAGGCCTCATAAGGCGAACGCTCTTAGCCACAAAGAAACGTCGGTTTTCTTGAAATCAGTGTTTTGTTTTGCATGCAGAAAAATCACATTACTGATTCAACTTTAATGTCAGGGTATAATACTGTAAATATATATCTTATATGGAATAAACTATATAATAAACAAACTTTTTCTGTCGATAGTTATCATTCTTTCTTCGCTGCTTTGAGAAAATACAAAATGAGAAATCGTACTGTGATTCGCAGTTATGTTTTATTGTATTGTTGTTTAACATTCCACCGAAGAAGCTTTTACTTACTACGAGAGTTTTATTTGGCACTATGGGTTCTAAAACGTTCCGACATATATTTAGACACGGATCGACCGTCGTTACTCTCTCATCTGAAAGTAAGACACTCAACCGCGTTATACTCCTCGCAAAATATAACAAGGGGCCAAAGGACATACTTCTTCGGGCTAGTTCATGTTTCATACTTCACAAACTTGTAAGCCCTGAAGTAGGTGACTGTCGTCTTGTTATTTTCTACTACATACATACAATGAGCTCACAAAAATAAAGAAGAAAAAACTTAAATATGTAAATAAATCCATATACATTTTGTACCGTTCCAAAATTTCGCACTACTGTAAACCAACTTATTTCTGCGGCTGCAAAATTTTGCGAATTTGTCATTACAAAAATGTTTGCGACGATTAAATTTCGCGACGCATTATATATACGTGTTATTCCTTGTATGTTGCGAAATAAATTTTCGGCAATTCGCAAACATCGCGAATATAAATCGCGCGCAGAAATAACTTGGTTTAGAGTATTTGCTCTCACATGAGGAACTAATGACAAGAAAGTATTGAGCCAGCAGCTTATTTACAAATTCTAAATAAACACCTACCTATTAAATTTTCAAACAAATATAAGTATTCTAAAATACTTCAAATCCAAAATAACAAAGCTGTTCCAAAATCCAAGTTCATGAAAATCAAAGAATTACATATATTTCCGCTTTGATGGAGTGACCAGAATTCCAAAATTCACAATATGCACAATTCGCAATAATCCACACAGAAAGAAGGAAAGAAGAAGATTCTACGCAAATAGTTTAAAATTCTAAAGCTGACACTCTCTTTGTTTACAGCCATCTAGCTCACTTTTCTAGAACATTCGCTACAAAAGGAAAAAAAATACTAATAATAAATTTCATTTTCTTCTCCCAATTTTTGCCTCCGGACCAAATGAGATGATAAGCTTGTAGTTTGGTCATAGATAAACATGCAGCAACATTCAGCAGCAAATTTAATGCAAAGGGATTTTTTTTCCAACCCTGTAATAATCACGTTTCATTAAGGGAGATCTAAATGAATCAACTGAATTATTTGACAGCTTTAATGCTATACATTTGGGGAAAGACTTTCAATTAAAGTGAACTTTCAACCTTATTCAATGATAAGTATTTGGATAACTTTTTATAACCGTTACACCAATTAGGGTAATGGTCATAACATAGTGAGCCTGAGTGAGGATTTATCTTATATTAGCCCTGTGTTGGATCATTATAACACCTGCATGTTTATGTACAGAAAGTGTAATTAGCTTGTGAATAAATATAGAGTAGAGCACATACTAAAACCTAACATTGAATAAAAATCCACTTCAAACACCTGTTTTCAATCTGGAAATCGACACCGTTAGAGCCATGTTCAATAAAATTCAAATTTGGCATATCGTAATACATGTATGTTGGTCACTTGATAGCTTCTAGAAGTCATTCAACCTCATGGCTTATATTTATGCAGTAACTGTCTTTTTTTCTACTCAACATTTTAAATAACACCCTGCACACGGCAATGTGTTTTCAATCAAATGTCAAGGCTATTCGACTGGTTTTTCTGCACAAAAATCGCACAAATTAATGAATTAAAAATCAATCGTTTGACATACGATTCTGAAATAAGAAAGGAACCGAAATTTTCATTGGGCACGTCTTCTGTTTTAATTTTGAAACAATCCATGACCCCGTTCGATAGCTATCGAGGAAGAAAGGGTAAACTAAAAACACGGACGATGGCATATATTATTTGGTCTTCGCTCAAAGAACTAAAAACACGATATAACAATCTAAGGGAGAGTACTCTGGCACGGAGTCATAGCGGCTCTCATTTAAAAATGTAAATACATATTTAAATGTACCAATACATTTTTGATAAATATTTATCTCCTAGTTTAAAAAAAAATGCCCAGAAAAGGGAAATTTGTTCAAATCCAGCAAATTTTTAATATATTAATAAATTTGTCTAACTCTTTAGAATGAATTTCACAAAACAATTGTTCTGTATTTTTTTTTTACCATTTTAGTTCGGTTTTGGAATAGAGTTGAAATGAAATTTACCATTTTATCATTTTGTCAATAGGATCTACCGGCTTCCAAGATAAAAACCTAAGCAGAATAGATGTATAGTCTAACCTGTTTTAAGAGACCGTCCAAGGGAAGGGGCCAAAAGGGTCACATATGACAGGTGGTGACTTACTTCAGGTGAATAATTTAGGAAAAAGTCATTTTGGGAACCGTTCATTTGGTTGGG
>JACSZP010017519.1:0-33399 GCA_016161895.1 Pinna nobilis | reverse complement strand
TAATCAGGAAAACAATAGGGTCATCCGACTTTGGTCGGATGACCCTAATTAACACTGAATAATCGTGTCAGTTCTGACAGCATACTAGTACATTATTTCATATGGGTCTACATTTTCAGCCTGTGACTCAAAGTGAACTGAAATTTGCACAAATGCATGTACGAGTACCTTTGCATTTATTGGTTTTCACATTTTGAATGGTCTCTATGTATTAAACGTAAGGGATAGGAATTTCTGCAACAAAAAATTCTGTAAAATTTGCCATAGTCAACAGAGAATATTCTTATCTTGGTTAATTGTGTAGAAAAGAATTATAGCGTACTGCAGTTCAATTCGTTTTCAGATCAATCTATGTTGGTAACTCAATTATCTCCTTACTTCTGTTTACCCGATTTTATTTGTTTAAATATCACTTATCATATTATTTTGTCAGTCGGTAATTTCTTGAGAATTATGTGTGCATTTTTATATCAATTCCTTCTTCGTCTTTTGCAGACTATGGGCCAATGGACATAGAAATTGTATCAAGTTCTAGCGACTCGGTAACAATAACATGGCATCAAGCTCCTACCTGTTACGAACGCCAGGGGATCATGCTTGTTCTGCTCAAAGGTTTGATTATATATCATTTATTGCGGGACTTTGTTCTCGCGAATCGGTATTTCAAACATTTATAGCCAGCATACCTAAACAGATAAAACATTTATTGCAAAGTACATGCCAATATTGGGTAAGGGAGATACTTTTTGCTTGCAATGTCTCTCCTGAAATGGCATGGAAATAAAGTTATTGCAATCAAAAACACAATTTACAGTAGCATTCATGGATTTTATATTTTTATCTTTAGGAAATCAGTCAACGGAGGCGCAGAACTTTAAAATCCATAAAGATGCTACAATATGGAGTACAACTAAACTGTCACCAAGCACGTTCTACACATTCCACATGTTTACGAAATACGGTCCGGATGAGTCAAACTTCACCAAGAGTACCTACTCCTACTCCTCCTTCTCTACAGGTAAGGCCAGCTCTATATTAGTCTCAATTGCTTACAGTTTTGTGTTCAGAGCATCTTTTCACACTACTTGTTTACCGGATAATTTTCTGAAACACAGCCGCCATATAAAACAATCCTAGCTCGCCATTCAGATCTAAAATCTCATTCATTAACTTTACCTATCTTGATCTCTTCACAAAACTCGTAGGCGGGGGTTAGCGAGTCCGACTTTGAATAGAAGGAACCGGGGTTCGAACCTGCGGTTGGCCGACCCTGTCATTCGGATGAGAAAAGTAAAACCGAGGTCCCTTGTCACAGTAGGTGTTGGAACGTTAAAAAACCCTCTTGCTCTACGGCCATAAGAGCCGCCCATAGGTAAAATGTGTCACCGGTACACGGTAACGTCTCCATATTAGGAAAATATTCTTGAATAAGACGTTAATCAACAACAACAACAAAACTCGAGAGAGTTCATCGGAACATTTGAAACGGTTGTATCATACCAACAAAAAAGCTGACTCCTTCCGATTTCCTGGTCCCACTCCGTAGGTGTTTCACATTTTCGTCTTTTTGTGATTGTTGTTTTCTCAAATTTCCTTTATTAAGAGAACTACGAGTTCCGAATATTCACGTGCTATTCCCAGTTTACTTATTTGATAGCTACCTTTACCCTTTTCCTGTATTATTTCAGTTCTATCATGGTAGCTACAAGACACTTACATCATTATCTCAGGTTTTTCTAGTATCTTGTGTGTAATACACATTATCTATGTAGAACTGTCTCATCCAGACTACAGGAGTCAGGGCAGGTCGAAGTCTTGGTCATATTCCTGAGCCTTAATTTCATACTGATAATATATTTAAGAAGTTTGACAACATGAATGTAAAACAAATCTTATACAAGTGAAATATACACATGGGCTAGTTTCATTATTTCTTTTCACTAATAATTTGAATATGGTTCATTTATAGGTGATCTTCCTCCTGAAACAGCAAGTAGCGTAGGTGCGGCTGCCGCTGGTGGAAGTATCGGTATGACAATTTTCTTACATTCACGCACTTGATTTTATGCTATTTTATCAAAATCCGTACAAGCACAGTTAACATTTCTTCATGATAATATATATCATCAAACATACTATACGTACTTCATGTTATATATCTTTATAAATATCGATCTATCTATCTATCAATCTATCTATCTATCTATCTATCTATCTATCTATCTATCTATCTATCTATCTATCTATCTGTCTGTCTGTCTATCTATCTATCTTAATTCGAAACGAGTTCTTTTTCCCATCTAAGTACTTTATTATTACTTATTTACTTTGAAAACTCTCTTCATTTGAATGAAAAATTCATTTTCTTTTGAATTCCATATATCCGGGTTTGGCTCTATTTATCTATGTTTGCGAAAGAAAAAGAACTTTTTATCATATGACTAGATTAATTGTTCCATTAACTTAAAACTGTGATATTAATCTCATCTGTATGTCTACATATATCTCTATCAATGTTCCAGGCGCTATTTTGGTGATAATTCTGGTTGCATTGCTAATAGTCTTTTTGATGCGAACTGGACGGATGGAACGAATTCGATCTTCGATAAGAACTAGGGTCCAAGCACCTGGTAGATTATCAGTTAACGGCATGAAACACAAGAGCTATGAGGTAAACAATTATTATGGAAGATTTTGTTCTTTATTTAGTAACAATAAATTCGACTTGGGGAGGCAAATTAATACAGAGAGAGAGAGAGAGAGAGAGAGAGAGAGAGAGAGAGAGAGACTGAAATGATCGTAATGTGATACAGACAGACGTGAATTATTCCAAAAGTGATTAAACCTCAAAAGTCTTTATTCTGAGGTTGTCTTTGAATTCAGTGTTCCAACTGTATATCTCAATCTGTTTTGTATTAGAACCGATCATATGAGGATTCTGAGGATGTGTATTACTATGGTAACAAAGAATTTGAGACACCACTTGGGTTGCAGATTTCGAGAAAGCGGATAACTTTGGAGGATATCATCGTTAAAGGGAAATTTGCCATCATCTACAAGGCGAAATATCTCAGAGGACAAACCTCAGATACAGTGGTCGCAAAAGTTTTGAAAGGTATCAAACAATGCGTGAACTTTGTAATTTGTTTTTTTTTCAAACTTATAAGGCTTTATTGCGTCTTGATCAATCCTCCGAGTTGGATGAGGTTGTCCAGTTCACTCGGGAAGACAGCTGATTAGTGCTCGGTGGAAATGCACCAGGCGTTTCTCTACCGTCTTTCAAACTTGTCGCCACCATAGTATTGATATTGAAAAAATTGCTAGTAAGTATCACAGACCAATAAATAAAAACATAAACAAATCGCAATTGTTTCCATGAAAATCTTTTGCTGGCTCAGACAAATTAAAAACGGACGCATTAACTTGATACATTGTAGCCTTTTGGATCCCTTTTATATATATGTGTGTGTGTGTTTTTTTAAATTATGAAAAAATAAGAGTTTTTAAAATCTTGTGTTTGTTGTCATTGATTTAATAATGGCTTTCAGAAAATCCGTCAGAGGAGGACGTCATCTCAATGAGAGCAAAGGGTAATTACTTTGCAACAAAAGTGGGTGAACATCCAAACGTCATTGGATTCATGGGCGTGGTGGAGGACGACAGAAGTAAGTATTTAGATTAGTTCAGAGAGGCTTGTTGGTCCGTGGTTCCCTGGTAAATTTTCCGGATAGCTGAAGCTTTCTGAAAATTGAAATGCACCTTATTCATTAAGTTCTTCAGTGTCATATATTATTGATTAAGCATGATATCTTTTTTGTGGACATGGCCCCTAAAATCTCTCGCCGTAAGGGAACAGGGGTTGGGTTGGCGTGGGCAACTTTGACATAAGATGAGCAACCAAAAAGACATTTGAATTTGAAAACGACAAATTGATTATTTAATTGATTCTGAGACTCCTGTTTAAAATTAAACTGTTGATTTGTTTTGTTAAATTCCCATATATTTGTCTGCTTTCGATGTTACTGTAATGTAATGCAATTAAGAAATCGATTTTTTCACTTTCAAATTATTTCAGTGGGACCTTTTATGATTTTGGAATACTGCGAAACTGGATCTCTGAAGGAGTATTTGAGCATGCACAAAGACCAAGTGAACGTCGACATGCATGAGAAGATGATTAAATTTTCTTTGAACACCTGTAAAGGAATGAACTATCTGGCTTCAAAAGGGGTAAAGGCATACACATAATATAAATAGATTGTTGTCTTTTAATCGTGGACTATGATCTTGTCAAAGCTAGTTGTTAAAGTTTCACTGAAGCCTTTCTTGACCTCCGAATCTAGTAGATTGGTTACGCCACCACATAAGGCCGCCTTGGCCTAGTTGTTAGCGTGTTCAGCTTCGAATAGAGAGGTCTTTGGTTCGAACCCAAGCCACGTGGCGGTTTGCTATCCCTTTCGTTCGGGTGAGACAGTAAAATCCGAGGTTCCGTGCCACAGAAGATGTCAGCACGGTAAAGATCCCTCCGTGCTCTACGGTCAGAAGGGCCGAGCATAGGCAAAATGTGTCGCCCCTCACCGGCACACGGTGACGTCTTTATATAAGTGTGACGTTAAACAACAAAACAACAAATGACCAAATGAAGAGCATCACATTGATTATAATTTGAGTAATTTTGTAAGTGAGGGAGGCAGTAGGTTTTTGCCACGTCTGGGTGTGTTATAGTTATCAAATTAACCCTTGGACTGTGTGATGCAGCTACTGTCAAGTCTTGTTGTGCGTATCGTTTGCCTGTGGGATACCAGTGAACTTATCGAGATACTTCTGTCGTTGGGGTGATGTGTGCAAAACCTTAACTCAAAAATTACTCAAAATGATTTTTTTTTACAAACTAGCATAATTTGGTGTATTGTTCTTTGCTATGCAAGATCAAAATAAGATATATTAAATCCATCTTTCAGATTGTCCATAAGCGTCTAGCAGCCAGGAACGTACTTCTTACTTTTACACTGGAAATCAAAATCACAGGATTTGGACCAGAACCTCCAGAGAACGACGACGATTCCACCCAAAAGGTAAATAAAATATCACTGTTTAGTAGATAAATGAAAATAAGATTGCTAATAAGTATTATTATTCTTTGCATTCTTCATTGAATTAGAATGAGAAATTTGAATGATATAAATAGCATTAATGTATCGTGATGGTACGTTAAAGATTCGTCTTTACTCAAGTTTCCCTATGTCATTCAAGGGAAGATGTTTGAAGCCCTTCTAATACTTTAACTCTTGCCCAGTTCTCTATAATGTTAATATTCTTAAGTTAGACCTTTATATTCAACAACAGAATATGATGTCCTAACATTTTTGTGGGTGTTTTCTTTTCAAGAAAAGAAGCATATTTTGTATGGCTCATATTTATGTTAGAAAAGGACCAAGTTAATTTAGCTTGATTACGCTGAGACAAAATCCTCGCAACTAGGGTAAGATGTTAAGGATATGTCTGCACATGCGTAATAACATTAACAGTGGCCAAACCGCTATGACAACTAGTTATACCCCTTTTACGCGATGGAAGATTGTAAAAAGAGAAGGTGCAATCAGTCAACTCCTGAAGGCTCTTTGATTTTCATTTGGATGTCAAATTGAACGAAGATATACGCTTTAGATTAATAAATTTAAAGTGAAGTAACATGGTTCAAAGGGACTTAGATTTGAGTAATAAACAAACAATTATTGATAAAGTTTCCTTTTTAAGATTCATTTAGCGTTTGTGAAAAGGGTCGCTTAAGCCAGCATGAACAGCAACTTGAAACTCAACATTCTTTCTCTTCACAGAACGAGAAGATTCCAATAAAATGGACCGCACCCGAGTGTATTCACAGCATGAAGAAAGCAAATGAGAGAAGTGATGTATGGTCCTACGGAGTTTTGATGTGGGAAATATTTACAATGGGTTTGTCTTATTACTCTATTCTACTTTTAATTTGCTTTGTTTTACTTATTTAATCGTGTTCGACTGCGAATCGAAAGATCTAGGTTCGAGCCGCGTCAGCGCCATTCCACGGTTGGCCGGCACTGTCCTTCGGATGAGACAGTAAAAACCGAGGACCCATGTCACAGTAGGTGTGGGCACGTTAAAGAACCCTCCCTGCTCTACGGCCAGCAGTGCCAAGCACAGGCAAAATGTATCGCCCTTCACCGGCACACGGTGACGTCTCCATATGAGTGAAATATTCTTGAGTGGGACGTTAAACAACAATGCAACAACAAAAAGAATATCTTTGCGTTCCTTCTTCAATGCGAGGCTCAAACTTATCAATCAGCCCTCGAATATCTTCCAAATAATATCATTAAGCGTCAGAATCTACTTACAATCTCAATACCTATCTATTTAAGGAATAAGTTTAGTACATGGAACATTTGGTCACGAATTTCAAACAGCGGGATGCTAAAATAATTGCCATTTTGTTGTGAGATATTCGTTCGTAATGTAAGGCTTGCTCAAAGACCTGTCATATCATTTTTGGTGAAAAAGGTATTAACACGATTTTTCATTCATTCAAGTCTTCTACATTTTATTCTGTTACAATAGGCGATGCACCATATGGAAACACAAGGAGTCATGACCTAGCTACCAAATTGAAGAAAGGGGAGAGACTTCCAAAACCAGAACATTGTGATGACAAGTAAGGCAAAATATTTGTCCTATCCGACACAGCCACACCCTCCTACAAACATATACAGACTTACACACCTACATCAAGCTACATTTACAAACCCTCACATACGCATATCTCCGTCATTGTCCCACACAGTGATACCTTGAAGCAAGGATGATTTGGCGCAGAAGATATTCGTCCAGATTGCCTTGGTTTCACTCTCTAAATATTTTAATTACAATATTTTTTCGCTGGTTCAATTACGACTTCATTCGACTCTAATCCGAATTGAACGTTTGCGGTTTACTTGTTGCAGGTGGTTGATATTTAACCTGGTACATTTGCAGACAGGGTTCCTCCGCCACCAGTTTACTTGATGTAAGCTTGTGGTGTTTCAGTGGGTATATCTGTAGCAAGTGTTTATCCTTCACTAGCTTACCCGCGGCAGCTGGACGCTTCTTATCCGGGCAATTTTACTCGGGGTTTCTCCAATGGTTAACCCTGGCGCCATAATATGACTGTAAAAATGTTCAGCGTGACGTAAAATAATACAAATACAAAACAAAATCAACACAACATGAATGTGAAGTAGACCTAATTATCATCTCTTAATTTATTTACAGCCTCTACAGAGTGATGAAGAAATGTTGGCAGTACGAGTCCAGTAAGAGACCGAATTTTGAGGAAATTTTGGATCAAATGAATGGATTATTTCACGGACAATCCGATGGGAATGAATTCTACTATGATACCAAGGGAATCTACGACAATCGTAGTTAGGGGGTGCCAACATTGCAGGTGCTTGTTTGATTTCCATGTGACAAGAACTGGGGATTGTTACATATAATTGGGTGTCAGATACCAATTCTAACTTTTCAGACCTACAATGACGACAAATAGGTTTTGTCGACAGACAGAAAATGCAGGCAAATTGTATATAGAAAAGTTGATATGTCCAAGGACTTATATTTTATACAATGCAAAGAAATCCTTTTGTATTTTAAATGTATCGTTTTATTTGTCAGCAACTTATGTATTTTTTCAAAACTTTGGATTCCTATAACATGAACTTTTGCGTCATTGAAGAAGATAGTGGTTATGAGAGAGAGAGAGGGAGAGAGAGAGAGAGAGAGAGAGAGAGAGAGAGAGAGAGTACATAGTTTTAGTACCAAATAGCATTTTCCTAATATTACAATCGCTATACAGAAGTTTTGCAACTGTTTTGTAAAGATTGTGAACTGTATGATAGGGCGACCTCGAAATTGATATGCAGTGAAATTAGTAATTAGCTAAATAAACAACCCTGCAGTAGCTTTGAATCATATAGTTTGCAAATTATAAGCTAGAATTTTTACTTTTAGTTTATGGCTAACTACAAGTTAATATTACAATGCATTGTGCAACTGGGTCCAGGTATGTGAAAAGGACATCCTTCTACAACGACCTCCTTACAAATACCTTACTTCAGAAATCTAAATGAATAACCTATATAAAGACCACCTGTCTGTTGAGGCCAAGTTTTCTCGTTTACTCGAGTAGTCTTTATGGACATGTTTCACTAGGATGTTTTGCTGACATCAAAGATCGAATTTCACCATAAGATTTGCAAATTATTAATATCAATGACCCTACTTTCGATTTTTTTTTCATAGGCCAAACTTAGTTTATGTTAATTTCCAACAGAAAAAAAGCTTTTAAATGGTCTCTTTTTCAATCTAAATTATCCTGTTGTTTTTTTTTTTCGAATAAAATCAACATCTATTTCACAGTATTTTACATAATTTCACATTGCTTTTTAATGTACACGTTGTAGACATGCTTTTGATAATAAAATCAATAGTAATCATATCCTTTTTCTGAGTGTTTCTTTTATACTTGAATAGACACAGAACTTTGTATGTTAATATTGTTAAGACTAATAAATAAACCTAAAGATTTCATGCCAGGGCCCAAGGATTATTGTGAATTTTCTATTTGGCAAGTTGTGTCAAAGGGGAAAAATAACCTTTAGTCTCAATATTGCAAAGCGATGAAAGATGGGTATGACAACATAGGAATTGAAGAAAGAATAATGAGTTTTGTGTCAGGTATTGTAGAATAAAATGCCAGATACGATTTAGCAATTGCCCATGAGTCCATATACAAAAATAACAGGGGCCTCCGTGGCCGAGTGGTTAGCGTGTTTGACTTCGAATAGAAGTGACCGGGGTTCGATTCCTGCAGCGCCACTCTACGGTTGGCCGTCCCTGTCTTTCGAATGAGACAGTAAAAACCGAGGTGCCGTGTCACAGTAGGTGTTGGCACGTTAAAGAATCCAGCAGGATAGGCCAGCATTGCAGAGCATAAAGTAAAATTTGCCGCCCTTCACCAGCACACATTGACGTCTCCATATGAGTGAAATATTGAGTGAGACGTTGAACAGTAATACAATACAAAAATAATAACCGCAGACATCTGAAACTCCAGAAGTGGGATCAGGTGTCATGGAGGAGAAATTATCTCCAGTTAACCGGTCACTCGTGGCATTAGTACACAGTCAAATTCAAATGATTATAGTTAAGAATGACCCCGTCGTAATCAGAAAATATTAATCTTTGTTGTAAATATATTATCAAATGTAAGTAATGAAATTTGAATTATGTCATCTAAAAGACCCTCTTCAAGTTGACCCGTGGCAAAATTCTAACATCGGCCTTTCGTTAGAAAACCGGCAATGACCCTGTTTCGAGTTCATCTGGATCAACGTTTGCAGTCGCTGTCCATTATAACATGCGCCCTGAACCAAATTATTTTCTAATCTTGAGCAATGACTGTACTTCAGATTGACTCTGGGCCATTCTTTCACATTATGGAAAAACATATAGCTGGATTCGAAATAGAAATCAGAGATGCCTTAAAATACAAAACTCCGAGTTAATCAAGGCAACAAATAAAGAATACTGAAGTACCAAATGAAATATTTTAATAACTGTATAGTCATAATAATTGAGGAAAATCAACGGATATTTTTGAGATTTGAAGTTTCCCCCTCATAAATGCCTGAAAGCCAGGTATATAAGCGTATGTAAATAAAAATATGAAACAAGTAAACAAATATACCATTGTGTGTTCTGGCACCTGTGGTATCGCACGTGTAATTCAATGATTTATTCAATGATTTTTTTCTACTACTAACAGACGACATACACTTTGCATTTGTCCCGAAAACCGGTACACTAGTTAAATGGTAACGTTACTTTCTCTACATGTTCGAATGAATACATATGCAATTCATTTAACATTTGCTTGGCATTTAGTACATCACATGATAATTTCTTAACTTTTCATTTGATAATGACGTAAATACTATTTAGTGTAGAAACCATCTGTTCTTTACTACGGGATAACTATACGTAGCAGCGGGATTATAACTAGGTATAGTCCCCCGCGAAACGTCAATAGTTCTGACAATGACGCAACGTCTTGGGACGGAGTGCTTGTAGCAAGAGGGTTAAGTAATTTTAATTTGTTGGTTTTATTGCAATATCCTATGGCTGAAGTTTCCAGATAATATAAAACCATTATTTATTTTTCTTGGAAAAAATTCACACATGTGATGTGATGTCCTAAATCTATTATGGATATCTCCCGCGGGAACAGTTTTCCTAAAGTGTTGTCTGGTTAGGTATTGTAAATTCGGTATTATGCGCGATAATTTTATTTTTGCGTATTCACGCAAGAAAACATACACGAGAAAATTAAGTTCTCACTGAAAATACAATATTGAAACTAGCATGCACCTTACTATATTCACCTTTTAACTGACATGCACACGCGCGAAAATATAATATGGCGAATAATTACATGTCTATTTATTCGAAAAAAATAAGTTCCGCGAAAATTTCCGGATTTACAGCCTTACGGCTCGGGGGGTACTATGCCTCACCAGACAACACTATAGGAAAACAGATCCCTCGATGGAGTGTCCATAACAGATTAATAGGACTTAGGTGATGTGAGAAATTATAGTGATGACACCCAATAGAACATAGATCGTCGGTTTCTAACTGTCCCTGTGAAGGACAGTATAAAGAACAGAACTCAGTCGCGGCTCAAGCACGAACTCAAACCCGGTGGTTCTCTAATGTTGATTTTAGTCTATCGGGTAACTGAACTATGATACCGTTTCAAGGAGATACCACAGGCATGCGCTTGATGATGGAAATGCAATCAGTTTAGTAAATATGGCGTGAGCAAATGTAAACATGACATATTATATTGCATTTCTTATCGAATATTTTGAACAGGCAAGATAAAAATACAACAAATACACAGTCACAAAATGTTTGTATGCCTTGAAAAATTTGGTAATTTAAACAAAGCTCGTGTATCAACTTCACGCTTCAATGCAAAATAGAAAGAATATTTTCTGATTTCTCTCATATACAAGTTGCCTCATCTAACACTTCCATTCGCGACACGCATGCAGTCTATAAAGAAATCATCAATACGGCTATCCAAAAATACTGGATGGGAGTTGTTGATGAGAACCTGAAAGTAAAGGAAATATGATATATATGTACATATAACATATAGATAGTGAATTATCCGAGCATTGATTTGTTGTAACTATGGCAATTTGTTAGACGAAAAATTTAATATAAAGAAAGCAGTCCACTGGCTCGTGAATGTTTCAATTACCTTATGGAGTTTTCCAGTCTTCTGATATTTGTAAGCATATATATTTTGATGAATTGCTTTTGAAATTTACATCCCCAAACCGTCTTTTTTTTTTATCCTTATTTGTAAGGCAAATGCTGCGATGATGAAACTAACTGAAATTTGAAATGGGAATTTCCTGTTTGGAAATCTTAGTATAAAACAATTACTGACTGATAAAACAATGATGCTTCAGACACTTCTCATTCATGGGCACATCTACCTTCAATTGAGTAAGAATCATTTTGAAATTCAGAAGTCCTTAAGTACATTTTGCATATTCCTCATATTAACTCACATACACAAATTCTTAGACGATATAGTTATATCATCGTTAGAATGATGATTGATGTTATAGCTGTTGTTGTATTGTTCTTTAAAAACCCTACTCCAAAATCTTTCATTTTAATGGAGACGCCACCAAATATTTGCGAAGGGCTTCAAACTTTGGAATATTATCGTCGATTGGGGGAAAAGGCGTGGGTATTTTGAATCGACTGACACTTCCTCTGAAATGGACTTTCGGTTTGAACGGTGTCATTAAAAGGGCGGGAAAACCGATTAATGTTCCTATGCACCTTTAACTCTGGCTATTCCGATTTAAATGCAAACACACTATTTCGGAGCCAGGATCGTCTTTCTGTAAGGCTTATAATATGCGCACTACACATGTTTCTGTTACGGATTCAATGCAGCAGCGACACGCCACTGGCCCTACAGAGAGACGAATTTTAATTGTCTTTGATACTCACCACAAAGTCCGCATGACCGTTTACAATACATAGCCGATGCAGGATCTTCACAAATAAATGCCAGTGCTTGTGGATCCTTACAGTCATTAGGAGCATCATCTACACAGGGAGTAGCACCTTCAAAGAAAAAGATAAGCTTAAAATTTAGACGTCTCCTTCATGGCATTAACTTTTTTTTAAACCTTTATTTTTGATATACATCTAGCATAATATCTTAACAAAATGGAATGCTAACACAGGTCACGCCCGACAATCTTTCGGCTATGCGTTAGCGGCTAACTTTTATTGGTGGAGGGTAGAACCTGGTTACAAACATCGCCGGGGAAAGACCAACAGCCTTTCGGACGTAAAATAAATCTAGGTTCCAGTGAGACTCCCACCTGTACTGGCCAGAAATTATAGACTAAGATTTTAAGGTAGGATGTTCTAAGCGTTTGACAATGAAGGTCCCACAAATGCGTTAAGTAAAACATACAGACGAAAGACAGCGTAGTGTCCTACACATGCTACCCTAAAAATTTTACGTTTAATTTCTCAAAATAGTATTTTGACATAAAAGTAATGTAAATTAAAAAGGATGTCATGTAGAATAAAATTGGACAGGTGACCAAGGACATTCGAAAAGGCCAAGTTCTAATAAACATGACAAGCTGAGGAATGATAATGGTCTCAACGTGGAAAACGTGAAATGAACAGACAATATCTGATTCTTTAAATACAGGTTCAGCTTCTTTCAAAACCTCGTAATTTATTGAATCCAACCGTACATTCGGTGCTTTCCCAATTTAATAAGTTGAATAAAAATGAAAATTTTATACAATAAAATGAATTGTGTTTACTACATGAAAAATACAAAGTTAAAGTGAATAAAAATAAAAAATGATAATCAATTACCATGTTCACAGTATTTTCCGCTGAAACCAGGTTCACATATACAAAATATTATCGCCATTCTCTGAGGCTGAATACAAGTTCCATTGTTCTGGCATGGGCCGGACTGACACAGATCCGTAACTGAAGAAAAAGAGTACAATTGTACAGGAAAATGCATGCACTATGTTTTGACAGGCCTCGATTGGACACGCGGATATTGCGTCATCGAACAAGATGGTGGATATGAGAGAGAGTGTGTGTTTTATTTTCTGCACTTCGATTCATGGCATTGAGATTGTGACAGGGAGAGAAAGAAACATAAGATGGTAAGACGGGAGAGAGAGAGAGAGAGAGAGAGAGAGAGAGAGAGAGAGAGAGAGAGAGAGAGGGAGCAAGATAGAGAGAGAGGGGGAGCCAGATAGAGAGAGAGGGGGAGCCAGATAGAGAGAGAAACAGACAGAGGGAGCCAGATAGAGAGAGACAGACGAAGACCGATAGACAGACAGATGGAGGAACAAAGACACAATAATGCTTTATATACACTATATTTTACTTACCTCTTTCACACCGTTCTCCTTCTGTATTCCTTTGGCACTTACAGCTAAAGTCTCTATTGTATTCAAGTGGAGCACAAGACGCACCGTTGAGGCATGGTTTATTTTCACAAGGATCTGAAAAAATTTAGTAAACAAGAAATCAAAGATTCCGATAATACATCTAAGAAACTTTAATTGCGACTGAAAGACGTGTTTCTGACTTAAAAGATTGGATCAGTTTTTAAATACAGAGTGGTCCATTTTTACATAGGAGAAGCGCCCGTATCAAAGAATTTGGCAAGATAATCTGCCTGACATATGTTTAATAAATCCAAACAGTTTTTAGTTTGGTGTGCTGCGAGACACTTATCATGCAATGAACTACAATCCCTGCACTTTTTACAAGAAATGTAAAAGATAACTAACGTGAACAACTGTGGTATACATGTGTACATGATGAATGACAAAATTGACCTCATTGCAAAGCGTAGTAATAATCAATGAAGTATAAGTGAAACCCTTCTCTGAACATTCGTGAGAATTGTTTCATGAATCAAGATCTTCAATAATGACCTACTGGCACGAGTATAGTTTCAACTGAGCTATTCATTTATGTTACTACACGTTTATTTATAGTTAATTCGCGTATATCTAATTATCTTTTTATCTTTACCTTTCTCCATTACTGTGATATGAATGCACTTCTCCACCCTATGGATTCTGAAAATTTAAAACTGCATTATGAAAATAGAAGCTTTACATTTACACACTTTTAATCAATTAAAATATTGATGGTTCACATCTATCGTAAAATGTTAATAGTACAAGTTACTAACATTATTTACTTATTTGTTTCATTGCAAACCATCAATTTGGAAAAAAAACTGAAATTGAATTTCACATAAAGAGTTATATTTTTTTTAGATTATATGCAAATCCAGCGAGTACACGATGGACATGGACCTATGAAGAGTCAGATGCAGGATCCATTACCAGGGAAGGAATAGGTACCCCCTGTTGACCGATCACATCCGGCATACGTATAAATTAATGGCCAAACTCTAATGAGATCAGTGTGGAGTAAATCCCGTCACAATTGATAGGGACGATTCAATACCGAAGTAACTCAATTTTTTGTAAAGTGAAATGCGGTGGAGCCTCACTTATCCTGGCGTTTTAAATCCCGGGCACATTGTCTGGACAAACGCACCTTGAAACATTTGTTAGGAGGGTGAAGCATCCGGGTTATTGGCGTCCAGATTGGTGAGGCTCGACTATTGTGAAATTGCAGACAAGCCCATTACGAATAAGAAATCTCAAAGTAGTGTATAGTGTATAAATTTATATGTAACTAACAAGCCAAGTATTGTTGTTGATGTATTGTTGTTTAACGTCCCGTTCAAGAATATTTCACTCATATGGAGACATCCCCGTGTGCCGGTGAAGGGCGACAAATTTTTGTCTATGCTCGGCACGTATGGCCGTAGAGCAGGGCGAGTTCTTTAACGTGCCAACACCTACTGTGATACGGGACATCAGTTTTTACTGTTTCATCCGAAAGACAGGGACGTCCAACCGCAGCGTTGCTCTGCGCGGATTCGAACCCCGGACCCTTCGATTCGAAATCGAACACACTAACCACTCGGCCACAGCGGCCCCAGAGCGAAGTATTAGAAAATAGTACATGTATATACTTTAACATAGAAATCATATAGCATTTCTGACGAAGAGATAGAAAATGTTTTAAGCGGGTTTGTGAAAATTCTGTATTGTAATAATGGTGATGAAAAGGTCAAGATAACGAACAGTGATCGATCTCGTAATAATTAAAAGCGTAATGTTGTCTGGAAGGTAAAGGTCGGTGTCCGGATTAATGACGATTGACTGTATATGGCAATGTTCGTTTAGACACTGTCATAAAAGTATCATAGACCAATTTCACACATAAGATTCTGATGTTCTTCTAGCACCATTTTCCAAAATACAGTGCTTATATTTCATCTTCTAAATGCATTTCCTTGTTACTTTTAGGCTAAATGTATAAAAGTATAAACAAGAGAACGTCCGTGCAACGCCTAAATGAGAATACTTTTTTTCTTTATATATATATATATATATATATTAAATCGTCATCTTATCCAAAAATACAATCTACCCGAGCGATCCACAGAATAAAAACACTATCTGTTTTATATGACATATATCTATGCTTTCCTATATAAACCGCCCGAATCAAGAGACAAAAGCAGCCTGTAAGATGTAACCATAGTTACACTTTATCTTGGACAATCTATTAACAAATTAGACTTAAAGCAAATATAAATTCTACATTACCCATCGTTTATTTCAAAACACATCGATTTCAAGCCATAGTGTGCGTCTACGAATTCTATGTCGATGGTTTCCTTGTGTCCAGACTTAGGTCTCGATCGGCGAACAACCTTCGCTGATGAAATGTCCGATGACTTTATCCCTATGTCAAGAACTGTGCTAAAATAATCAGGAACGTACATGGATACATATAAATGTATATATGTACAAGGTTGATCTGACGATTATATATACCCCTCTGATATACATCAAAAATATAAATTACATAACAAAGCAAAATGCAATATTTCATAAGACCAAGTATCAATGCCATTTTTGAACTGATTAGATTTAACATTAGGAAGCAATGACAACAAATTAAATGTATATAGCTATCATGATCGAATAGCTGTTATTGGTGTAGATTTGAACCATAGCAAAATACTCAAATGAAATAAATAAGAAAATCCCTTTCACTTGTGGTAAAGAGGAATGTACCGGTACTATTAAATAAGTAACACAATATTTCATGTAGTGAGCCAGCGTTATTATTACAACGTAACATATCTTTGTAACTTCTTATCATGTGTTCATGTTCGTAGTATCATAGTATCTAAGATGTATAAGATAAATCACTTGATATTTTCCTTTATCTCACTTCAGACAGAATTGTCTAATGAAAACTATTGTAAGAGGCCGTGTACCGACTATGTATTTTTCTTTACACGTCTCTCTCTTTTATACACCACAGTTTGACGTCGCCCTATCGTGAATGACGACAGATATGCACATAGGCTTGTAGCAGCTACGGCATCCAAGGCACCCGTGATTATACGTCTATGCATCGAGACATGGTGATCCTTGGTTGTAACCACACGCGAAAAGTCTTCAGTGGGATAAAATCGTTACATGGTTTTTTAGGTAAGATACGGGAATATATGTGGTCAGTAAAAATTACGTGTCCGGCGAGGTTAATCTCGTATCATACCCTAAAATTCCATTTAACTGATATTACTGTATTTTTTAAAGCAATGTTTGCTTTCAGAGACGGATTTTATCTAAATAACCAAGTCAGTTCTAAAATAATATTTCAAACTAAAAAAATCACTCATTCACGAAATTAATCTTTTAAATATCGTGATTTAAGCCCATAAATTCAGTTCTTGGTAATTAATATCCCAACCACTATATCATCTTTTGACCTTACATCTTGAATTCTATATCATTGTAGCATATCAAACTTTACTACAAATATTTCAATTTACTTATGTTTTTTCTTTTTTCCTTGAATTTGCATTAGATGTGTCGACAAATCACCGGCATTATATAATTTTCATATTCTTTGCATTGGAACAATACTTATTTTATTTCAATATAAGTTTTTCAGTGCTTTATTGGGGTCATGAACGTTATTATGGTAATTAAAATATATGTACCCTCTGGCTTTCGATACAGCGGTCAGGGGAAATCTACAGTTTGTCTGAACCTCACACACGATGGATCCGTAGATAGGAAAATTGATAAACCCCAACATAGCCGTCTGTTAAAGGAAAAATATCAGACATTCTACATACAATCTGCTTCTCTAATGAGTATGTAAGAGAAAAAAAATGTCCAATCAATTAAAATGATGCAAACTTCATGAATAAGGTTTCAATAAATAATAAATTAATATTTATCATTTTAAATATTTCTACAAATACAATGGTATTTTAGTTATAGTCTGTTTCGAGTTACTATGTAAGGTAGGTAGAAATAACAAAATCCCTTTTTCAATCGAGTTGATTGTACCTAAGAACCTAAATTCAAGTTTAAATTATACCCATAAAGACAGAAGCTACCTTTACATTAACTTCGTATAAAACATGAAAATTGTCATTTATATTTATTATTTTCTTTAAGACCTGATGAATTTCTGGTCTTATCCTCTTGTGTAAACAAAAAATACCTAAAAATAAAGTTTGGTTTTCTAGGTCTCTCTTATTTTGGAGGGTGTAATCTATACTCACTGAAGCTAAGAAGTCGCTTTCGCTGATGTGGTCAGTTGCGAAATCTGTAAAAATAATTTGCACTTCAGTTCAGCTATCGCATGTAATGATTCACATTAACTATGATTATACATATGCAACATTGTCATCAAAATTACCTTTCCATACATTCCGTTAGCAAACAATCTTCATTTTGAGAACGATTTTTAATCTATAACTTGTCCTGATACAGGGGATTGTTTTTATTCCCAGCTTGTTCTGATTTAGGACTTGAAGTCTGAGATCTCCCTAGGTACTTCTTTCTTTTACAGGATCACCAATCTGACTCAAAAACAAATTTGATCACTTAAGTTAAAAATTCCACTCTCAAATCTCTCTCATAAATTTATCTGATAGTTGTTTCAGAATTATTCACTGGTACTGTTTCATGTACCACGTGATTCCCAATAACGTTTGTGCGGGACAGTTGATTCTATTAGTGATGGAATGACGCTAGAAGATGAAATCTCGCGCTAGCGTCATTTCAGCGAGAAGATTACGTAGTTACGTTCTTTCAATATTGGAGATACTAGTCCCGCATAGACGTTATGGGGTACCACGTGGTACATGAAACATTCCCATTTTGAAGAGTTTGTTTTTCTTGAAATTGCATTGAGTTGTTTTCTTTTCATACAACTACATGTAGTTTTATGGCTCAGGTATTTTCATTATACAGTGGTAATCAGTTATAGTGAACCCCGAATATTGAAATCCTGATTTATCTAGAATGATGACTTTATTGCTATCTCTACCTGGTTAGATTGAAAATCCTAGGCCCGAAATCACCAGAAAAACTCAACCTCCAACTCAGTACTCAGCTCAACAGTTTTTCCTTATTTTTTAACTAAATACAAGTAAATTCAGAGTTAAATGCATTTCAACATGTGTATTCACATCATGCTAATCAGATATCAGTAACATTTTGTGCTTTCCTTTGTATTTAATTAATCAGGTCCAAAAAGTGATTTTAGCATATACTCAAATATTGAGTATCATACTCAATGTCTTTTTCAATAGTTCTTGCTCCTGGTTGCTGATTTCAAACAAACTATTGATGATATTTGAAATATATTATATTAATACACATGTTAAAAAGCATTTTACACTTTATTTACTTGTATTTAGTTCACAAATAAGGGAAAACAGTTGAGTTGAGTACTGAGTTTGAGCTTTGGTTTTTCTGGTTATTTTGGGTCCTGTTTATTTGAGATGAAAATGCCTTCCTTTTCGGTTTCAATATTCCGGGGTTCGACTGTACCTACCTGCAGTTACAATTGTGTGACAGTTCATCAGTGTCGATTTATATCTGAAAAAGTAGAACAAACAAAGGGTACGAATAAGATATGGTGATCGACTAAAAGCTACACTGTTTGGTTTTGTTTTGTATCTAATTTAGTGTAGTATTGCCGGTTTATTTTGATTATTTTCAACATTATTTCACATAAACCTAACTCTGAATTCCGTATCTCAGTGTCTGTCCTATATCAGGCGGATTTGTATATAGTCGCATGAATGAATGATAAATCATGTGTAAATAATCGTACTTATTTGTCGCAATTCAAATTCATAACTAGGAGAATTATTCAAAATTTATTATGATGTCACTGCATTCTACAAAAGATCCGCCATTTGAAATTGTCTATTTAAGTTTAATATTTACCCTGCACTGTCCTCTGCAGTAGCACATATGAGATGGTCATCTGTATCCTTCGGTGACCACTTGACCACAGCCGTCTCACTATCGGGCGTGTATGATACTTCAGAAATGTTTGTCATCGGTAGATAGTCTAGTTGAATCTCGATATTTACTACTTTCCTTGAAAAGAATTGAACCTATATAATCTTATTTTCAATTACAAATAACTTCCAGAATAATTAAAATGAAAACTTGATAATATGATATATCAAATAAGATGAAAGATTTAGGCTGCAAAGATATTATAACAGATATATCTATCTATCTATTTATCCATCTATCAATCTGCCTGTCTGTCTATTTTTCTATCTATCTATCTATCTATCTATCTATCTATCTATCTATCTATCTAATCATCCACCGATCTCTGCTTCTGCTTGAAGTTTCTGACTTTCATTTTCTCGATTTCAAAAACTAATTTTGCAGACTTTTTTCGTCTTTAAAAATCGTCAGCAATGTTTAGGCAATGTATATTTCCAGTTTTATATTGCAAATAACCTTTGAAAATATATTTCAAATACACACTAAGTGTAACTATGACAGCAAATCCCTGTACATATGATATGAATGATATTTCTAATTCCTACCGGTCATTTGATGAAAAGTTACCTCGAATTATTCGTAGATTTTGCTGAGAATGTCTCATTGAATTCCACGCCATTAAAAAGAACATGTCGCTGGTTGTAAGTTGACGTGAAAACAGGGGATTCGTCTGCTTCAACGATTTCAACAAAAAACTGAAAGCATCAAAATGTAAATACACGTCACTGACGAATTGTATTTCATTAGGGAAATCACAGCCCTTTCATTTAAAGGTTTTTAAAAAATCGCCAAATTACACATTAGCCAAAAGAAAAGTTGAAAATGGAAATATAGGCAGTAACAATAACTTCAGGACTACAACCCATTGTTCTCAATGCTTATTTGCAATACGATTATATCGTATATTAACCGAAGCGTCTCTATATTGCTTCTTCATATTTCAAAACATATATACATTTGTAATTGAATAAAAATAAGTTTGTAAGGAGTAGGGAAATTTCATTCTTATAGAAAAAATGAATGTGAATGCATTTCCATAAGAACAAGATGATTTCTCAATAGATGCAGTCCTAAGGTGAGGTGTTACTGTACATGATTACACACCTGTACAGGTACCCGAGCCAGGATGGATGTGGGGGATAACTCTAATTCTGTGCCTTTTCCTTTCATGTCAATTTCTTTCCGGTTCAGCGAGACCAATGATAATGCTATTATACCTGTATCCTTTGGTTTTAAGTGCATAGTAGATATGTGGTCTATCTGCAAAAGAAAGTAGGTATCTATAATATAGTAAACTAAGTACAAAGAAGACAACTGATATTTTTATACTTCTATTGTTTTCTTCGCGATAGAATTGTTAAAAAAGGAGTGTGTATGTGAGTTTACAGTATGAACCTGTTCCATACAATAATTTTGAAACAAAAACAAAAAGTTATGTATCTTTCATATTTGTGACCCTAGTTCCTCACAGGTTAAATCACATGTATTGTTATTTCTACTCACAAAAAATACCTCAATCAGATGATGATTTTACCATATTTCGGTGAAACCTTAACAATTTTGCCTTTGCTCGGTATTTAGGGCATTGATTAGTGAGACAGTTTGCAAGTGCCAGCCCCTGCTATGACACTGAACTAAAATGTGGACTTCCTCATCAGATAGTGATCCAAGGAAAAATAATCTTTATTATTCAAAATGTCAACTGTATTCGAATTATACTAAGGATTCGGCCTAAACAAAACTCACTTTTCTGGAATCCGTGGATAATCCGGGAAAAGGATACGAGCCTAGTTTGCGTCCAGCCTCTATGTATACTGGTCGGTACACCAACAGTATGTCATCATCCGGATCCTTGGCAGAGAAAAGGTCACTGACATGATATGTTCTATTTACAACCAGCCTGTAATCCAAACATAAAAATAGTAACAACAACAAAAACAACAGCAAAAACAACAACAAAAACAGCAACAACAATAATAATAAAAATACTAATGATGTTGATGATGATGTGATGATGATGATGATGATGATGATCCGTAAGCAAAAAATAATGATGATAACAATTATAAATGATGAAGGGGAGGATGGTGACGATAAGGAGGAGGAGGAAGAGGAGGGTTGTTGAATGTGCTATTAAATTCAGAAATTTGTATGAGACAGTAAAAACTAACCCGTATCGTAGTAGGTGTTGGCACGTTAAAGAACCCTCCCTACCTACTCTACGGCCGGCAGTGCCGAGCATAGACAAAATTGGTCGCCCTTCATCGGCACACAGTGACGTATCCATATTTGTGAAATATTCTTGAGCCAGACGTTAATCAACAGTACAACAACATACAACATTCTTACCTATAAAATGGCTTCATCAGTACATCAGGGACTCTGTCTATTTTTACAGTATCGTTTCGAATCATCGGCTGTTCAATTTTTATTTGCATGTGGAAGACTTCAACAGATGGTTGTAAAGTCGAATTTCGCCATGATCTACCTTCAAATCTATTGAATGAACAATTATTTGTCAATAATGATATTCGTATATATGCGATCTCCTGAAACAACTTTAATCGAAATGTATAACTTGCTGATCGAAACTATTTTTTGATGTTACGAGGAAATGTTTTTTTTTCAAAAATATACCGGCATTCTATTGGGTACCAATTTTGCACCACGCCTTGCTGACTTATTTCTTGACAGAGCTAAAGTCATCCGTAAGCAAGTAGTGCATCGTTTCTACAATTCTAAATGATCTAGGAAAAAATGAAATTGGACTTCTATGAGGTCTGTACACTTGATCAGAATCTTTTCATAACGTTTAAATGGGATTATTTTCTGGAAAGAGCACTGATATATTATGATATAGCTATAAGCACTGGTTCCTAACTGAAACGTCTACTTTTCTATCTAAACGTTTCTTCACGGAGGAGTTCTACGTATACTTAAAGAACATATCTCAAAACCTCCGAATCAGTCCTGTGGTTTACCTAAAAAAAACCCAAATATAATGACCCCATATTCCCGAATAACCTAAAAACATCTGTATTCCAGTGAATAAGAAGTAATGGAAACCACAGAGAGTAATCACTCTCCATCAGACGACACAAACAATCACCTGAACACCTCGCTCTGTGACAACCGTCACTATTTTAACTTCGCCGTACGAACTGCATGAAAACATTTATTGAGGAAGTTATGTGGTCTCTACAAGGACTACTGTAAATTACTGTAAAAGTTTTATTCGCGAGATTTTTATTTTTGCGTAATTACGCGAGAACACTTACTCGCGAAAATAAAGTTGTCGTTAAATATACTAACCTAACGTTAATATGTACCACACGGCATCATTTAATATATTCAACATAGACGCGCGCGAAAATATAGTCGCGAATATTTGCAAATCTACCGATTCGCCAAAATAAAGTTCCGCGAAAATTTCTAGATTTACAGTATATAAATGTTATATATGACACCTTGGCAACAGCCATGATCAGGTATTTCAGATGAAGCATGACTTGATACCAATTTTGACCATTCGAAACATCAGACATGACTCCATAAGTATAATGAATTTAACTAATATGCCAACTACTGTAAAACTAATATGCCGTGTGTTGCTAGGAAGCAGGAGGTGGCTACTCTTCCCGGAAAACATCTCTCGTCCTTTTCGGGATTCTCTCTCCTCCTTAAGTAGATTTTATACAGTTTTCATCATAGCATTTTCGGTTTTTAATGTCATTCCGGTTGATGGATTTATATAATTCTTTTGTCAATCCAATTTACGATACGGTTAAAAAAAATTCATGCAATTTGTTTTCCAATTAGAGACAAGTCTAAATGTCAAGGTATGATGACAGCGTGTTTGGTTCTAAGCAAGGTACCATATGATTTTATAATTTCTGTCCGTTTCACAAACAATAATGAATTATAAGTTATAAAAGACAGCAAATATTAAATTTCTAAAAAAAACAAAACATAGAGTCCATGGAAACTTACATGATATCGGCATAAGACTCATAGGACGGGATATCCAGCACAAACTCTATCCGGTCCAACTCCCATCCGTCTACCTCATGTACATCCTCCACCACCTCTTTCATGGTAATTGTAACATTGTGAGTGATATCTACTGTCTGGACATTAAGAGCAGTCGATCTTCTGTCTTTGAATTCCAAATACCACGAACCAAAATATATTTCACCTTGAAGCTGCTGTATCGCCGTTCTAGTAGTGCGTGTGTCCCTGCCTATACTGGATTTCGAGCAACTAGAACCACAAGGTCCGCTACCCAACTTCCATCCTGTCAGGGCTGTTATTTTTGCCTTCAATGAAAAAATTATATTCAGTTTAATTTAATCTAATCATAAAAACCACACATAAACATGCTCCATCAAAATAAAGTGTTGTTTAACATGAAGCGTACCGTCCAGAAATTGTTGTAACCGTTATACAATGTTATCATAATGCTGAACGCGGAATTCTTCTTATTCGTCAATCCGTTGTCAGGGTGAATGAGCAATGCGAAATATTTAACGTCCCGACAAATTCTGTGAAACGGGATCTCGAATTTTCATATCAAACACTAGTATACATAAGTTTTTTAGGAAGGTTACATCACGGATTGGAAAGCTACAGATATAAACGTATGGATGAATCTGGATAAAATAACTCAAACAATTTTGTTTAGTGTATGCATCAACGAATTGCTCAATGCATAGAAGGACATGGGGTTCGACTGGCTACTAACCTCTAAGGAAATAAAACTTCACGAACAATGGTTCAGTTACTGACTGTCTTGGTTTTATCACATATTAAAATAAAAATAAAGTAGTCAAAAATACAACCTACTACTGAAGAAAAGGGACATAGTTCAATGCTAAAAGGTATATATATGTACTAATACATTTGGATTTCTTAAACGAGACATGTCGAAAGTGTCATTAAATCAGCTCCACCAACATGGGATACTTCTCAGATAAATTCAACTTGTATGCTTAAAATTTCTGTGTGATTTACATTTGGTATGAGGTGGAAACATAATTTAACAAAAATCGGAATATTGAGTAATAATGACCTACTCACCCTCACAATGACATCATCGGCGTAAATAACGTCACAAGACATCGTGCCACCCAGAAAAACAGCGGCAGTTGTGAGATTCACGCGAAGCAGAAGGATAATTAC
The DNA here is from genome assembly GCA_016161895.1 of Pinna nobilis. NCBI lineage: Eukaryota > Metazoa > Mollusca > Bivalvia > Pterioida > Pinnidae > Pinna > Pinna nobilis. Next base: position 8,626 of record JACSZP010017519.1, on the reverse strand, counting down.
AATGGTACTAAGAACTCTAAATGGCGTCATCTCGTCTGAAATGTCAAGTGTATGATTTGAAAAAAAAAAATCATTGTTTTGAGTGTGTTTTAGATAATATCTTCAATTCATTTCTGTGCATTTCAATCGAAAGTTGTGTTCGATAAATCCAACGGTGGAATAAAGGACATACATATACAGCCCAAGCAGCTAGTCCCTTAGATGAGACAGAAAATCACAGCCCAAGCAGCTAGTTCCTTAGATGAGACAGAAAATCAAAGCCCAAGCAGCTAGTTCCTTAGATGAGACAGAAAAACATAGCCCAAGCAGCTAGTTCCTTAGATGAGACAGAAAATCAAAGCCCAAGCAGCTAGTTCCTTAGATGAGACAGAAAATCACAGCCCAAGCAGCTAGTTCCTTAGATGAGACAGAAAATCACAGCCCAAGCAGCTAGTTCCTTAGATGAAACAGAAAATCACAGCCCAAGCAGCTAGTTCCTTAGATGAGACAGAAAATCATAGCCCAAGCAGCTAGTTCCTTAGATGAGACAGAAAATCACAGCCCAAGCAGCTAGTTCCTTAGATGAGACAGAAAATCACAGCCCAAGCAGCTAGTTCCTTAGATGAGACAAAAAACACAGCCCAAGCAGCTAGTTCCTTAGATGAGACAGAAAATCACAGCCCAAGCAGCTAGTTCCTTAGATGAGACAGAAAATTAATGGAAAGGCTTGATTTGTGAAACATGACCCACTGCATAAAATACATAGCTCAGTTGTACAGAAGCCTATATCTGCAGGACCCAGTTGTTCATCAGCTGGTTAAATTTTAACCCTCGGTTAAATATAGCTAAGCATTGAAATAAAGTCCAGATTTAATTATGTTGCCAAAGAATAATACTGAAATGCATAAAATATTTGTTAGCCAATTTATTAAATTTGGGAAAATTCACCAATCTCTGTTTTGAAATGTATACAATCCTCGGTTATATTTAAACCTCGGTTAAATTAATTGAACCGTTTAACATCTGCGCCAAGATTGTTGGGCTGAAGCGATAAGTTTCGACCAATTTTGCAGAAGCCTATATCAGTTGGATGCTTCCACAATGATACTAGAGATCACATCATAAGAGGTTGGCAGCGTTCATTAGACAGACAAGAAATAGGTCAGGTTACATTATCCATGCATGTTTTTAGTGTCGATGTACTTAATATTATGCCTTATGTCTTATTTACTAATATTATTGTCCACTTAATTTCAAATTTCGAAATTATTCAAACCTTGAATGAATATGATGACAAATATATGTCAGAGGCTGTATAAGGCATGCCGGTTATTTTATATACATACTGTAAATCCAGTGATATTCGCGAGAATTTTATTTTGGTTTAATTACGCGAGAGCACTTACTCGCGAAAATAAAATCCTCGCTAAATATCCTACCTGATATCAATATGCATCAAACAACACAAACTTCTAACTTAAATTCACACGCACAAAAATATAGTATCGCGAATAATTACATGACCATTGATTCGCTAAAATAAAGTTCCGTGAAAATTTCTGGATTTGCAGTATATAAATATACGTGTCAGGAGTAAACAATGTTGTCCTGATAATGCCATGTTCTGTATAATAATTTCTACTAACTCAATCTACCTATAGGTCCCCAATATTAACTAGTGAATGCAGAGAGCGAAAATAAACCGCACAATATTTCAATCATAGAAAATGATATATATTTGTGAATCAATTTCAAATCTCAATTCAATTTCATTTGTATTCAAATGTCAAGAAATATATTATTGCTAAGCATGCAATTTATAACTTATGGCTAATTGCTTAAAAACCATCGCTGGAATTACGACATGAATAGCTCAGATTGGAATGAAGACTTCAGCGAAAAAATATCCCGGGAGTCATAATATCGTTGTCTTTTGGATTTCCTGTATGTAACCTGATCACATCTAATAAGCTTATCTATTTTCTGCATACCCGGTTTTATTATCGCCAAATAAAATTCACGCTAAACTTTTTAATCGGTGTTACAATATAATACAGTTTTATTATATTAAAATCGTGTTCGTGAATAAATATTGGTCTCGTGAAGAATACAAAGTCGATATTTCGTGAAAATAAAATCTCAACAAAATATTGGATTACTGACAAATTGATTTCTTTTTATTCCTGACATATCCATGTTCAAACTATATTGATTATTTATACTTTAATTTGTTAATATCTTAATCATTTGACCACCACATAATATGTGGACTTGTGATCATCAAATTTTATTATTCTATTTATTTCTTTTATCATCATTCTGCACTTTCTAACTTTTCCAATTTTCACCCCTCGAACTCAGCTTATCAGCCGCCAGATGCCGTCCACTGATCTTATTCACAAAATTCTTAAGTTTACTTAATACTTGCGGAAGTCTTATTTCGCATTCACAAAGCTTTAAAAACCGCCATCTTTAAATGAGACAATGTAGAAAGTTTACAACTGCAAAGTTTTCGAATTATTTGTGAATATGACATTTTGAATTGCAGAGCGATTCCGCAAGATTTGCGGAATCTATGTGAATCAGGCTCCAGGTTTTAGAAATGAAATGGAAAACAATAACTACAATTTCTGGGTAAAGTTAGGTTGAAACAAAATGCAGACGGATTTAAAACTTTAAATCGTAGCTACGAGGATTCGAGTAGCAATTTGGCGTTTAGCAGGTTTCTGTTTGTAAATTAAAGTCATTTGAAATTTACATTTTGTAACGAAATCGTGAAAGCAGAAGTCGATACATGTATAAAGAAAGATTAAATAGATCAATTCTTTTGAAAACGAGCACGAATAGTAATTCAGAGCTTCTGGTATATTCAACATTCGTTGAATCGTCATAACAAGAAAACATTTCTTAGGACTTCATTGTTTGCAAAATTAAACTATGTGTTCAGTCTAATGAGCTTTTTGGTCACGATTTCCTCGTTGGTTAGTCATACTGATATACATTAAAGCTCGAAAACATATTTGTATTGTTGTAAGGGTTTCCATTGTCATATGAGCATCGCACTTCAAACTGTTTTTGATATTCCATCGCTAGTCAGCGCAGGGTCGGCTGATGTTTAAAATCTGTCAGTTTACTGCAAAAGGCCATTGGTCTTTCTCTGAATACATGTAAATTTGTAATAGGGTTTTCTCCCCTCCAAAAAAAAAAATAATAACCGCCACCATATGACTAAAAGGTTGTCTAGTTTGGCGTAAACCAGTACCAAACAAAATCTTGTAATATATTTATCATTTTTTATTTAAACCACCACCAAGTTCAAACAAAAAACAAGCGTTTACACAAAAAATGTACATCACGCACTTACGCAATCGAATGCAACAAACCCAGAAACTGCGTTTCTACGTGCAAATTTACACCAGACTTTTCTTTAATCAACAAAATAGATATTGAAGTATACATCCAATTAATAAATAACACTTACGCAATCGAATGCAACAAACCCAGAAACTGCGTTTCTACATGCAAATTTACACTAGACTTTTCTTTGATCAACAAAATAGATATTGAAACATACATCCAAATAGTAAATAACATTAATATTGACCTACCTTGTGTTGCGTTACACAGACTCTCAGAGAAGTATAAATCGGTGTTGCCTGCTTCAATTTATATCACAAGACAGTCACGTGACAATATAGAACCATTGGAATTTTGATTTTTGGAGTCCCAGCAGAATGGGGCACCTTGACCGGACACAGGGTCAGAAAAACATGTGAGCATGGAGTTTATTCATGCCTTTCTCCTGACAACGAGCAGACTGAGTCAACTGGCAGATAACTTTATATAGGTTACTCTTATTCAAACAAATGTACTTTGGCTGTTTGATTTAAACATTGTGTGTTTATTCAGTTTGAAGATCTGGAATCATCATTATGCCAAATCTGTCGTACATGTATAACTGTGCTCATGAGATATAAGGTATTTTTCCATTTTTATGAGAGAGAAAAAAATCTTCGCAAGAGGCATAATAATGCCATTTTGATAATGCTAAATTTGTGTTAGTCTTTCTCACACTAATAATTAAAAAGATCATTCACAGCAAAGCAGCAATATTCTAATTATTCTTATCAGATTTTGAAAAGGATTCTGATTGCCCATGTAAACAAACAACAGATTTCATGTATTTTACATGACGTCTAATTTGAATTTAAAATATGTAAGAAAAATATAGCAATTAGCCAATCTTTTGAAACTGATAATCCACAATTTTACCACAAAATGAAATTATGTCCCTTTATTCATTATAAAAAATTAGAAAACAACATAATATATACGTTTACTTTGTACACAGCCAATAAAACTGCTTCTGAGTGAACATTGAATAAATACATACACCTCAATTTTCGTGTTTATGATCGAGAAAATTTAATAAAGTGATAAATTTATATTATATGATTTACATATATTATTTTCAATTGAATATTATAAAGTGGGCATAAAGTGTCGAAAAATATGTAGAATGACTAGATTGTTGCAAAAGTGAAATTTTGGGCCCCTTGAATTAGGTGTAAGCCAGTGTCAAAATTTTCTGCACATTTTGTGCCGCAATGGGGTGGTCCTAATCATGGACTTGTAGCGAAAAATCCAGAAGGTCAACCCCTGGTTTTTAGTTTATTCGAGGATTGGGGAAGGGACGGCTTTCAACTCGGTATAATAGTTTATATGCGTTGGAACGTCGGAGACATAGAATATTTGACCAAACGTTAACATTGTCGCCTATGGAAAACCATTTAGTGGAGTCTGACCTCTTTCCGTACTGAACTTGACTCTTTTAACCTTTAGAGTATTCTTACCGCGATTTATATTCCTTCAACTATCCGTAATTAATGTTGAACATTTTCAGCCGTCCTTAACTTTCTTTACCCTAGTGTTGTTTTGTGTTAATCTTAGCCGTTAATCATTCCAGTCACAAGAGTTCACCATTTTCAGTACAAAATTGTCTGACCATGCATGATTGTACGGTAATGTTCTCTTATCCCATACCTAAGACAAAAGGCATAATTCACTGGTTTTTATGACAGATTCCGAGGTCTATACTGCCTAGTGTTTTACAAATGTATTTCTATGGACAGCACCATTATAAAGTATTTAGTACAAACTTCTAAAAGCTATCGCATGCATTATGTTTCTGCATATTTACAGAGAATCAATTTTTAGAATACATCTTATGAAAACATGTCGTTATTTAGATTCAGTCGACTGAAATGAAATTTCATTACTGAAAGGACTTCGACAATATGTGGTTTGTATCCAGCAACTTGGCGTCTCAAAGGATGTTCATTTTAAATCAAATTTTGTTTCCATCGGTCTTCTACAGACAAACGTCAAGTATAAAACTTCCCTTTCATTTCAAGAAAGTGTACCTTTTGAATAACCACCAAGAGAAATTTCTCAGTGTTTAGAAGCCAGATTATTTAGCAAAATGCATAAAGAATTGGAAATTTAAATCCCTTTCCCTTAAAAAGTTTACAATGTAAAGAGTTAACTAAAACTCATTTCTTGAATTGCTCCAGGATTCACCATTGTGGGTATATCAATGATTATTACATTAATTTGCTACACATTCTTTTTGAAACATTTTCGTATAAGAGTTTTGTAATTTAGTGTTTGACAATTACATTAAAAAACCTCGAGGTCCCGTGTCATAGTAGGTGTTGGCACGTTAAAGAACCCTCCCTGCTCTACGGCCAACAGTGCCGATCATAGGCAAACTTTGTCGTCCTTCACTGGTAAACGGTGACGTCTCCATATGAGTGAAATATTCTTGAGTGGGACATTAAACAACAATACAACAACAGCAACAACACAATTATAGTGTCAAATTGCACTTTATTCAAAGTAGCATACATCATTAGTAAATTACTAACACCGGGTACAGTCTTACCTGCTTCAGCGATCCACTGAAGTTAAGGAAATTCTGTCTTGTGTGACCTAAATAACTGGTTCCCAAAACAGTTTTTCCTATTTAAATCACCTAAATTAACAGACCACCTGTCATATGTGACCCTTTTTGCTCCTTCCTTTGGACGGTCTCTTATAACAGATTAGACTATAGTTTTTAAAGGCTCCGGGTACATATACTACGCATCAGATTTTGACCAAAGGATTAAGAAAATAGGGGTACATAAATACATTGTAACAATATAGTACTGTAAATCCAGTTTTATTCGCGAGAATTTTATTTTCGCGTAATTACTCGAGAGTGCTTACTCGCAAAAATAAAGTTCTCGCGAAATATACTAACCTGATATTAACATATACTGTACAACATAGCTGACTGTACTTAACATGAACACGCGCGAAAATATAGTGTCGCAAGTAGTAACATAACAATCAATTCGCCAAAATAAGGTTCCGCGAAAATTTCTGGATCTACAGTATCAAACACGTGATGTTATGTAGTATGCACAGAACATTGACCGATTCCACTTGTTTGACTAATAATACCGAGAGTCCGGGTTACCCTATCTTGTTACGTAATGGTTAGAGGCCAACACGTACCGAAAGGAACCCAACTGCCTGACAACAGACAAAGTTTCCTCAATCATAGTGCTAAACAATGACACACTGCGGTTAGCGAAAGTTCAAGTAGCTGAGAAAATTACAGGAAATAGATAAGAACTTCAGTCATGTCGTACTTTTGACAATCAGATAAATTTAGATTCACACCAGTTTACCATCCCCATACAAGGTGTCCATTAAGTGGGCTACAGTTTATGTAAGAAATGATAAATAATGTAGACAACCTAATGCAATACATCAATCTAAAATATCGCTACTACCCATAGACTTTCTTACCATAATCCTCATAAAGAGTTGGTAGAATAACTACAGTAAGTTTCAAGAACTGATGCGCTTTTGCTTACATGTAAACCTAATGATTTGCCGAGACATTCTACATGTTTGGTAATTTTGTTATAATGGCGGGCAGGGTCAGTTCAGTGGGACAACCAACTCCGACAAAAAAAAAGAACACTGATAACAAATCTAGACTGATAAACAAAATGAGAGCTAAATGCGTCTGTATTAAATGCAGTTCAAAATGTAAAATGGTCGAAATTAACTTTAAAAGTGGTAATAAGATTTGCACAAGTGATTATATGTATGTATATGTGTGTGCGTGCCTGCGTGCGTGTGTCTGTCTGTTTTATGTTTGTATGTATGTATGTACGTACGTACGTACGTACGTATGTATGTATGTATGTATGTATGTATGTATCATGTGTGTGTGTGTGTGTGTGTAGGTAGGCAGGCAGGCAGGCATGGATGGATTGATGGGTGCATGCATACATGCGGGGGTGCATGCCTGCATGCGTGCGTGTTTGTGTATGTATGTATGTATGTAGGTAGGTAGGCTGGTTGGTAATGTATAAAGCTTATCGGCTCGAGATGAGGTTTGAAGTGAAATGTATAGGTTTTTCTGTTTAAAAACAATAATGTTGTAAATGGTAAGATGACTTCCGTCTTTGCTGTAGTATACATTTATCCCCTCTCGATTGATATTTCTATCTTTTATTCCATTCAAGTTACTGTTCTCCGTTTTAAAAATAACTTCATTTTAGGGTTGAATTAGTAGTGTATCAGTTTCGCCTTTTAAATGTTGTAAAATTGAGATTTTCGTGTATAAGAACAGAAGTAATTTATTATACATATAATCTAGGGTAAGAATACCCAATAAAATGGTCATGGCCAGTACGGAATGAGGTTCCTTTATCATATATGAATAATATTTCAGACTTTCAGATAGGACCAAAATGTAGGCCTACGAAACTTTGCCGACAATGAATGAGCTTTTCATGTATCTGCTTATAACTATACAGAAACGCTGCAGTCATTTTTAACGCTTAGGCTTCCGACATTGTTAATTTTGATAGTGTTTGCCAAATGGGTTGTTTCAAAATAAAAGTTACATTATGGTTTCTAGTATTTGGTATTTTATATTTACGATAGTTATTAAACCTTTCTGATGATGACAAACAAACGTACCGCCAATAACGTGATTACTTTACACACGCTTGACACGTACAACTCGTCCTTGAACTATGTAGGGGTTATCAAAGTAATAATATTTTTGCCGTTTTGATAACGTGCATGTTCTTGTTGATGACGAAGACGATCACACGTGCTCTAGATCTATCGGATCTATCGGCGGATAAAAGTTGGGTCATCGCAGGCTATTTTGTAACAGTGCAGTTTCTAAGTGTGTCATTAGAACATTTTGATGTTTAGACAAGGTCAAGGTTAGTCTGAAGCATCAGGTGGTTAATATCGCTACAGTAAGAAACTTCTCTGTAGTGAAACAAACCTGACGAGAGAGAGAGAGAGAGAGAGAGAGAGAGAGAGAGAGAGAGAAATTATATCCTGTAACCTAAATTGACAGGGTGTGGCTAGATAAACGCACGTGAATTAGAGTTCGTAAGGGGGTCGAAAGTAGCCTACGTTAATTTACCCCCCCCCCCAATATATTTAGTCCCATGCTACATAGCTACAGTTTGTAGTTTATGTATATAAAAACTGCTTTAGCGACCATCTGTATACAAATAGACAAAGAGCACCTTGTCATAAAGACAGTTTTTCTGTCCCCAAT
>JACSZP010017516.1:0-10908 GCA_016161895.1 Pinna nobilis | reverse complement strand
ATATGTTGTTATTGCGTTGTTGTTTAACGTCCCGCTCAAGAATATTTCACTCATATGGAGACGTCACCGTGTGCCGGTGAAGGGCGACAAATTTTGCCTATGCTTGGCACTTATGGCCGTAGAGCAGGGAGGGTTCTTTAACGTACCAACACCTACTGTGACACGGGACATCGGTTTTTACTGTCTCATCCGAAAGACAGGGGCGGCCAACCGCGGAGTGGCGCTACGCGGATTCGAACCCCGGACCCTTCGATTCGAAGTTGAACACGCTACCACTCGGCCACGGAGGCCCCACTCAGACCATACAACTTTATCATTATTATTATTATTATTATTATTTTGTTGGTGTTGTTGGTGTTGGTGTACATATCCAACCGACCCGATTTTTTTGGATTTTTTAAATCTGAATTTTGTGAATTTTCAAAATCTCATCGACCCAATTGATAACTTTTCCCACTGAAAAAAATATGATTATTTTGTTTACATTTCACTCTTTAAATTCTAATCTGGCTTAATCAAAAATCAGTTTAAAGCTGTAATAAAATAATTTGTACTTGCTTATAATTTCTGAAAATACATTCTCCAAAATGAAATCAGTCTGTATAATACTGGCATCAGTAATATACCTATAGGTTTTATGAATGAACCCTGAACTTTATAACTCATTTGGACTTTCAACATTTTTCTTTTTTTTTTCTTTTTTTTTTTTTTTTTGCGACCGACTGACCCAATTTTTGAAAAATGAAAATCCGTAAACCAACAAATCAAAGAGTATGGACTACTCAGCAAATTCATTGAGGTGCTCGTATATTTGATCTAAATGTCTCTAGTGTCAAACATGTCGTACATGAAATATAACCCGGGTATTGCATCAAAGTAATGGAGAAGAAATGCTATAAATTAGCATGAACATATACACTTGAACTTTGGAATATTTGGCCCGTTTTGTAAGACTTTACATGTACATACGATATTGCTACTATTTTATACACATGCATACATCGAACATACCAAACTTTTGGTGAATTTCGGAGTGTATCAGGCGTTTTGAAATACTGCAAGATATTGTATTTCTATTTTTTTTTTTGGATAGTTTATTAATATATACATACCAAGGAAGTAATACCTTCTCAAAGGCCTTCCGCAATATTCTCTTCCTATGGGTGCCATGAGCTCCATAAGAAGAGAAACAAATACTATTCATGATATTGATAATATTATGTAAAACTTATACCATCAGAGTAGTCATTCTATTAAAAGAATCTGAAATACCTACAGTATATATTAGCGTTTGGAATTGCATTAGAACTATGATTTAGGGTTAAATTCATGAGAGAGAGAGAGAAATATCTATTACACATGTGAGTTGAGAATAAGTGAGAATTTGGTTATATCTTAAGATATTGATATAAGATATTGTGTTGTATTATTGTTTAAAGTCCCACTTCAAAATCATTCACTTATATGGAGACGTCACCATTTGTCGATGAAGGGCGATAAATTTTGCCTATGCTCGGCACTTATGGCAGTAGAACGGGGGGGGGGGGGTCTTTCATGTGCCAACACCTGTTTTAACATGGGACCTCGGCTTTTACTGTCAAGCTAGATCGACTACACTGGTTACTTTTTGTTTTGTTTGTTTTGTTGTTGTTTAACGTCCCACTCAAGAATATTTCACTCATATGGAGACGTCACCGTGTGCCGGTGAAGGGCAAAAAATTTTGCCTGTGCTCGACACTTATGGCCGTAGAGCAGGGAGGGTTCTTTAACGTGCCAACACTTACTGTGACACGGGACCTCGGTTTCTACTGTCTCATCCGAAGGACAGGGACGGCCAACTGCGGAGTGGCGCTGCGGGAATCGAACCCAGGACCCCTCGGCTCGAAGTCGAACACGCTAACCAACTCGGCCACGGAGGCCCACTGGTTACTTCAATTAAAATTTTCAAAAAAGGGTTTTTGTCTCATAAGAACCCCTAAGAATCGCATAATTGGGCCTAAATGTATCGGATAAACTGCTTTTTTGGTGATGATGATGATGATGATGATGATGATAATTGTTCATCGCTCTATGTGTATTTTTCAGGGAAAAGAAGAGATCAAACACATAAAGATAACAAAAAATGCAATATATACAAATTCTTACATGCTTAACAACTTTTGCTTGCATTTATGGTAAGTTTCTATTTGTTTGCTATTATCGGAAATTATATCGTTTAAGTATCTCGATACATGACAAGAAGTCTTGGGAAAGCTCAAGCCGCAGCCCGAACCCGAACCTTAAAGGCAATGTTGTTGCGTGGAGGAAAACAATTAAGACATTCCTTTTCTTATAACACTTGACTGACTACTATATAATATTTAACTAAAGCAATTGCATTGTATACCAATAAGACAACATCTAAGATCCAACATAATTTCTGTGACTAAATGCAAGTTGGTATTGTGTGGTATTGTTCTTTAACGTTCCACTCAAGAATATTTCACTCATATGGAGACGTCACCGTGTGCTGGTGAAGGGCTACAAATTTTGCCTATGCTCGGCACTACTGTCCGTAGAGCAGGGCTGGTTCTTTAACGTGCCAACACCTACTGTTACATGGGACCTCGGTTTTTACTGTCTCATCCGAAAGACAGGGACGGCCAACCGCGGAGTGGCACTCGAACCCGGGTCTTTCGATTCGTAGTCGAACACACTAACCACTCGGCCACTGCATTTAAGTGAAGACATCTCCCCCATTTTTACTTAATAGTGGGGACTGTCATGGCCTAATGGTAAGTGTGTTCGTTTTCTGATCGTGAATTCGTCGGTTGGAGTCAGAGGTACACCGCGGTTGGCTATCCCTACCCTTAAAATGAAACAGTAAAAATCCGAGTTCCCTTGTTACAGTAGTGTCGGTACATCAAAGATGCCTTCCTGCTCTACGGCCATAAGTGCAGGGCATTGGCAAAATTTGTAGCCCTTCACCGGCACGGTCTGCATATAAGTGAAAAATTCTTGAGTGGGACCATAAACAAGATTGCAACCAACCAACTGAATTGTGCATTGAAATAGGTAATCAGTAAAAGTAATGTTCTTTACAGCATATTAATGAATGATCAGTGTTAAAAAGTTAATGGGTAGGTCGTCCTACAGCTAAAGCCAAATTGCCAAGCATGTGCAATTGCTTTTGGAACCAACACTGGAAGACGATACCATCTGTTTATGAGTAAAATGTTTTATTCAATATTGGAGACTTAAACAGTAAAACAAAACTTTTTAAAAGAAATCCCTTTTTTCGTTTCCAAAATAGGCATGAAAATTCCTATGACGGCACCAGTTGTTACCAAAGTGATTCCCGGAAGTGACAGTAACCCTGACAACACATATGAGATGCACTTCATGATTCCACACAACATGCAGCCTTTCCCGCCAATGCCAACGGAGTCAAACGTTTATATTACAATGATGCCACCTATGGACTTCTACGTCAAGTAAGATAACTGTAACTGCCGATGTTTTGATAAACGAATAGATCTTTTAACTGTAACTTTATGGCACTGTAACTTTGGTTGGCAAAATGATACAGATACTAGCATAAAGCATAGACGTCGTTATTTACACTTATTGTTTCTTGACGTCATTTTCCAGGAATCTGTTTCACTTTTGCCATCTAAAGTAACAAGTGTCTATAATACTGAGCAACAGGAAAATCTAAATTCATTCCAATCGGCAGGAATTTAATTTTGGCCCCACCTATCTACTGTGCTCCTGGTACATGGGGAAATTATAAGAAATACTTAACAGTACTGAATGAACCTATGATGCTCATGCTTATCCACGCGGCAATGTTTTTGGAAAACAATATTATACATGTATTTGCGTAATTGTAGTAATCTAATATCTCCTTTAACAATACCGGTGAAAGCAATAGATCTGCATGCATTTCATCATTTTTGTACTAATGACAGTTATTCAAAATGAGGCAATTTTTGCTATCTAGACTCGGATTGCAGATCAATTTAAAGTTACTTTGTGATGCTTGTCATCATCTTTTGTTATAAAAGTGATACGGGGCTATTGTGGCCTAGTGGTTATGGTGTTCGCCCTCTGATCGTGAGGTCGCGAGTTCGAATCTGAGCCGCGCTACAGTTGGCTGTCCCTGTTCTGAAGATGAAACAGTAAAACCAAGTTCCCGTCTCATAGCAGGTGTCGACACGTTAAAAATCCTCCTTGCTCAATGACCATGAATTCCAAGCCAATGGTAAATTTATAGCCCTTCACCGTCATACGGTGACATATCCATATAAGTGAAAGATTATTGAGTGAGATATAAAACAACAATATATACCAATAATTATAAACACAAATGAGTTTTTTTTTGTATAATTTCATTATAGGTCATTTGGAGGTGTTGCAAGCGAGCTTCTGTATATGGCCCATTTATCTGAACTAAAATACGCCATCAACAACAGCAGTGCATACTACAGTACACATTACTATACCGCTGGCTACGACGGACCTTACGCAGTCAAACGCCATAATGAAGTTTGGTTAGCAGCTAAAGCATAATTCTAGAACAATATTGTACATATTTTTGTTAATCTGTGTAAATAATGTATAAAATAATTTTTTAAATACAAATCATAATAAAGAACTTAAATTGTCGTTTTTCCTAGACACCTAGTCCGATCTCTGAATATCCAGGGATCCTTATTTACCCAACTCTTTATTCTGTATTCCTTATATGAATTATGAGATTAATAACTGTTTGTTACCTTGAGGTTTTTAACGACTTGAAAAACAAACATAAAAGTTTCGAACGTTCATTGCTCTCTTTTTTATTGATTATTCGACTATGTTGTCTTTAAAGTATTGTTCCCATAGTTTTGAAAATTATTCTCAACACCCTTTTTTTTCGGGGTTTAACCTTTGCAATTCTGGATCATTTGACTTCGTATCTTTGAGATATATTCCTGATATAGTTTTTATGAAAACGGAAAGTAATTTGAGAACTAATTGTCTTATACCTTCATTATCTCCTTTTTGTTTTAGACCATTGCGCTTTATGCCACCCACGCTCTCACCTCTCTAGTTAGCCCGGGTTCGAGCCCCACTTGACCTTAAGTTGATTTATGCGAGAAAGTTTATTTATGTAAACAAACAAAAAAATGTATAGTTTACGCTTCTTTAAATGAAAAAGAAATATAAAGCAAAAACAAACGAGCAAACTTAATTATCTCCCTAAGCTTTGTAGTATCCCAATGTAGATAACATAGAAATCTTAATTAAGTGGACATTTTATTATAACCGGTGATCCAAAAGGATGAATAGTTGACCCTTTCACACATTGTCCAGATAACATGGCGTAGATTTGTGGCTTATGTATAGTTATAATGCAGTATAGTGGAGCCTCATTAATCACCTTCAGTCCCAAGCAAATTGTCCGAATAAATGAATCGTCCGGATTACTGAAACACACATATCATAATGTGCAAGGCAATCTGAAAAATTTGTTCCGTGGAAATGTCGTCCGGAAGGTAAAGCATCCGGATTATTGGCCTCCGGATTAATGTATGCTGTAAGTCATATTATTAGTTAAGTTTTTTTCTGGTATGATTATGCGATATAACCTATTCGCAAAAAATTCATCCTTTGCGAAATATTGCAACCGACATTAACACGCACTATTTATGTTTACATACATATATAATCCCGACAATGTAATTTTGCGAATAAATGGTAAACATCGATTTCCGAAAATAAAAGCTTTCGTGAAATTTTCGAGATTAAGAGTAACTTATGACGGACAACGGTCAACATTATCAATGTTTATGGTAAAAAGAATTGCTCGTTTTTTTAAATATGGAAATCACAAATATAAAGGTATCAATCTGTGGGAAAATCAGGAGACAATATACAAATATGTCGAATATTTGACATATACAGACCATTGAAAACCTAGAGGCGGGAGCGGGTGTCATGGGGGAGTACGTTTTCCCTGTTGACCGGTCATATCCGCCCTCTGTCCACAGTCAAACTAGGATGAAATAATTGAGAAACGAATTATCGTCAGTATCGGTAGAAATCATTAAACAACCGCAATCGAACACATGATTATTCAACATCCCATTCATGAAATATTGTAATTGCAGACAAGGTAATTATAGCGACCGTAAAAGTTTCAAAATGTTTACATTAAACGTGATTTGGTATATCCTTGTAATAATTTTTGCGATAATTTTGATCGATATTTTACGTCATCACATTCATTCATACTCATCTAGTGGCGACATCTAGCTGACGCAGGCTTCAGAAATTCGAAATATGCTATGGACTTTTTCCCATGCAAATAATCTTGCTTTAAGAAAAATGGTCTTATCCGGAGTGCTGGAAAATAAATATTTTCCGCAACCCGGAACCGAATTATTACCTATGTGCTTTTAATGCGAGCACATTAGCGCTGAAGCGGCTGCTGATGTAGAAATTTAACTTAATTTAAAACCAGGTTTCAAAGAAATCGTAGAAATAGTATTCAGATTGGCTAGCGAAAATACCTCACGTAATTCGATTTCCTCTCAAAAATAGAAGAGGGATTTTAAATGTGTATGAGTTTTCATGATATTAACTCTCTCGAACATAAGATATTCTGTTGCTATTAATTTTTTGAGTAATAGTGCTTTGAGAACTCTATCATTTCTAAAAATGGATGATATTTCATTTCACCCAATTTTAACTGTTGTAATGTTTCGGCTGACTCTTGCTAATCAATTTTAGGAACAACTCCCAACAGATATTAATTTAACCCCGTAACATTAAAGAGGAATCCTGCCTATCGGAAAATGTGCGGAACTTCAAAGACATTTGTACATTAATTGCATGCCTTGTTATGTAGAAATCCTAATTGAATTTGTTGTCGTGTATTAATGATGCGATCTTAAGTGAAAGAGCGTCATGCTGGCACTGAAGCTATATGGATGCAGTTTCCTTTTACATGCAGTGAGAGAGAATCGATTTATGACGTTCAATATGGCGGATAAGACTGGCACATACGAATTCATTAACTCTCTATAACACAATTGAACTAACATAAACACAGATTTACTTCGCATGGCAGTATTCTTTGTGTCAAACGATGGTAGAGTCACGTAAAAAATTACACAGTTGACAGTTTGTCGTTCCTATGGCGACCATTGCGGAAGAGGATGCCGTTTAAAGATCTGTCGTCTGTCAAGCAGACGATAAATGAAATGGAGAAAATGGAGGATGCGCAAGTAATATATTGACCATTGTTTTGTCAAAATCATAAATGATATGGCAGTGACGGCGATAGAGCTTCACCTAGAAGGAAACAAGCCGGTATATTTTTCTGGACAACGTGTTAAGGGGTCGCTTGTTCTTCATATTGGATTACCTGTCATTATAGCGGGTGAGTGTCCAGTTGA
Organism: Pinna nobilis; assembly: GCA_016161895.1. Classification (NCBI taxonomy): domain Eukaryota; kingdom Metazoa; phylum Mollusca; class Bivalvia; order Pterioida; family Pinnidae; genus Pinna; species Pinna nobilis. Next base: position 3,484 of record JACSZP010017516.1, on the reverse strand, counting down.
TTCAGATTCTTCTTAACCATATGAAGGGCGTGGTTATTTTTCATTTCCTTGTAATAATAAATTGATACATTGCTAAAACATTATGCAAACCTTTCCTATTGAGGTCATGCTACACTGTGTGGAAATGCTCTTCTTGTTCCTTGCAGATATAATTTATTTGTGTTCAGTAGATCGCCATGTACAGTGACCCCCGCAATCAATTTCTAAAGGTCTACATATTTATTCTAAACATATTTGACTTGCGAGTTTCAGTCTCAGTTTACTATGACTATGGGTATAATGCGTGCTTGCCATTGTGGCACCGATACTGTGTAGCTATGTATGATATATATGTCCATTCCAAACGCCAGATATTGCTTAGATTAGTATTTTTGTTAGTATAGTTACTATATTTAGTAGTACGGCCCTCTCAAGAATCTTTCACTTATATGGAGACGTCACAGTATGCTGGTGTAGGGGTATAGATTTAGCCCTATGCTCGGAATTTTTGGTCATTTAGCAGGGAGGATTTAAAAAAAAAACAACATGTTGACACCTACTGTAAGCCGGGACCTCTGTTTTTACTGTCTCGTCTTTAGGACAGGGATAGCCAACCGTAGCGTGGCTTTGGTTTGAACCCTTGACCTCACGATCAGAAGTGTTACGTTAATGAACCCTCCCTGATCTACAGCCATATTTATACATGTAGCATAGGTAAAATTTGTCGCCATTCACCGACACACAGTTGAACAACAATACAATACAATTCATGTACTTGTCCGGGTGGTGGTGCTGAATCATCTTTCGGTTATGACCGGTCAGGAAGGAAAGCTTACTTCTCCATGACACCTGAACCCATCTCTTGGCTTTTAGAGGTCGGTATCATTTACGAAATTTTTGTATACTGTATACAGGAAAATTTTCGCCCCATTCTATTTTCGCTCCTTTCGCTCTCTTCTTCAGTGGGCGAATTCAAAACGGGGCGAATTCGAAACGTTTAATTGATTGAATAGATTAGTGATAAGACTGGGTGAATTTAAAACGGGGCGAAAATGTTTGCAAGTGCATTAGGGCGAAAATAACACGGGGCGAAAATAGCCCTGTATACAGTAGTCTCCCGAATCTTCTGTCGATTGATACACGTGTGCCTGTGATTTTATACATACGTTCTTGAGTTGGTTGTTTTAACAATGTCAATAACAATATCAGTAATGCTTTAATAAACACTGAAGCTGTATCGGTGAGAATTGTGTGATGAGCAGATGCCCATTCGTGACGTATGAGAAGGCTAACTAATGAAATGACCCACACTGTAATTTATATATACAGATTTTATATAAAATCTTCCCACATTCTGAAATACAATTACATTTTAGTAACTGAATCCAAATTTTTCATCCATTCTTTTTTTGGAAAAAGTTAAAACAACGTATCGTTTGTGTAGTGATGCGATGTACAAATTCATGACCACTAGGGCACATACGACTAAAATCTAAAGTGCACCTGTTAGTATAATATAAGTTTGACGGGTGTGAGTTTATCAAACTAAATGGAGTGTTTTGCAGGTTTTTCTGCCAATCAGTAGCAGTTAAAAATAATTGGTATATACGGTACAAACACCCATGAAATTTGGATTATGTCCAAATGTTTAGTGTTTTATCAAATATTTTACTAAATGTATTGAAAAATTTTCTCTGACAGTTTCTCGAACTCCAAATAAATACATTTTAGATATCGGAAATCGAACTACAATGGTGTAAATTGCGATATTTCGTTCACCATTTCAATATTTTCTCATGGCAATGACGGCGAGATGACAGAATTCCTACTTTGTCGTATCCAAACTACATGATGTGTGGATGTGGAAGGACATTTATTACCAATGACATTTTAATCAATCGTCGTGTTCCAGAATGACTACATTATATATAAATCTTTAACGAGATTTCATCTATTTATTTTTATTTAGTGTTCTATTGACAGTTATTGTCATTTCAGGCTTGCGCCAGTTTTGGTACACATTGACTACCGTATCTTACCGCGACCGAGTGACTTAATGAAATTGTACTGGATTAACATAGCTACTCTATGCGTATTGATTTTTCTTCATAATTTTTTTCTCACCGACATGTTATCAGATCAGAGATCAGCGCCGAGTATTTAACACTACAACGCGGCTCTTCCGGTTTTCACATATGTAGTAATTTATCCGATACCTTTTGACTGAAATAAACAAATTGTCAATGGTAGATCCAAACACTGATTTGACGATCAGATAATTAGCTAGAAATGACTGTAAAGGTCAGGGGATGTCGTGTTACAAATAATGGTCACAGTTACATATGTATGTGTGGGTAATATTCCAGCACGTGTAATGAATGAATAACTCTCGGGTCATATTGACTGATATGAACACTGATATGCATTATTTGAATTGATCATCTGTGTCGCTCAATAGTTTGAGCGTTGTGTTATAAACCACTGAGCGCAGTGCTCCTAGTTCGAATCTGGTCTGTGTAAATAATTAATAATAATAAAGAAAGTAATTATAATAAAGTAAAGGAAAATAAAAATAATCATAAAGCAGTAATTCAATACTAATAATAATGATAATTACATGTTTGAAGATGATAATAATATTTTGAATTGTGATGCAAATGAAATGATACAATTATAATCTTTTTTTTTTTATATTTTTGGATAATTTGATTGTATATTAGTAGAACTCTTAACCTGGTTATGTATTTAGTGAAAAAAAGTTATATAATCAAAAACTGAAATGATTTAACCAAATCTTGTTGGAGTTATACAGTACATCAAATGCTTTATAAAACTGATACATTTGCCGGAAAAAAAACATGAATTTGGATTTGTATGAAAAAAAAATTGAGATTCTTCACTACTCTTTTTGATAATGACTGATTGCTTTTTTATTTAAAAAAATACTGTACTGTGGTATCGGAGGATATTTTAGCTAACATGACATTGTAGTTCACATGAAAACAATATATAATACACAATGGAAATTGTGAGTTAACAACTATGAATTATTTGGTTCTTTTCAAAACGAAAAGATGTAACATTTAAACAGTCAAATTCAAATAAAACGTAATACAATGCATATTTTAACTTAAATCATAAAATCACTTTTTTACTTAATGGAAGCATTCTTTCCGACTGAACATATCAAACTAAAACCAACCAATACCTGTTTAGACTGTAATTTATTATTGTTCAGGGATGCTTTATTTAAGAGACATCCACTGGGGATTGCTAAATTACCTGTCCGACGGAGTTTTATGGCTTATAACTGCTTTGTTGTACGCGGAATCCAATTATTAATTTACAAAACATGTACCATAAACATAGTGACCAATATTCTTGGGAAAATTTATATCTACAACTCTACCTGTATTGTGGCATAGATCAAGAGCACTTGACTTTTTCAACCCAAATCGACATTTTACCGAACTTGTAGGTTTTCTATTGAGTATTTGTAACTACT